>SDWI01001462.1:86263-97206 GCA_009193005.1 Lamellibrachia luymesi | reverse complement strand
AGTTCGGAGAAAAGAAAGGAAAACGCAACTAGAGGTCCAATCTGGTCACAGGCTACGGACGAAAACAAGACAACATACAATTATGTTAAAAGCGACAATCAGATAATGGAGGCTCCTCGAACGCAGAGAGACATTAGAATACAGCTACATAATTTAGCACAGCTACATCGTCTAGCACAGCTACATCGTCTAGCACAGCTACATAATCTAGCACAGCTACCTCATCTAGCACAACTACATCGTCTAGCACAGCTACAATATCTAGCGCAGCATATGTACGGCTACATCATCTAGCAGAGCTACATCATCTAGCATAGCTACATTATCTAACACAGCTCCATCATCTAGCATAGTTACACAATTTAGCACAACTACACCATGTAGCACAGCTACAATATCTAGCGCAGCAATACCATCTATACAGCTACATCATCTAGTACAGCTACATCATCTAGAACAGCTACATCATCTAGTACAGCTACATCAGCTTGATTGTTATCGCCATGTGAGTAACGCGCGTTGCGTCCTGATAGGGTGATCCGAATGTCGAACAATGTGTTACATAACTGAGCTGGTAAAGACAAAGTTTGCGATACTGCCAGTATACAGCACAACTAGTCACGCATAATGACAACCCTTTGTCGGTCTTCTCTCTTCTGTCTCCTGCACAAATCACCATAAATATTACGTTAATTTGCGAAAACTCGCGGATGTAGACCTAATAGCGCCTCTTTTTGCGCTAGTCCTCGACCATAACCAGTTCCACGCACGGTATTTATCAGAGCGAATATATCGATTCCTAGCCAAAGCAGTGGCGCGTTTAGAAAATTAAGCCAAGGGGGGCTTAATTTTTTCCGTATTTTCCGTTGCGCCGATACATGGTAGCATGGGTGAGTAGGCTTGGCCACCCTTTGGCCTCCCATTTGGCCTCCCATTTGGCCTCCCCTTTGGCCTCCCCTTTGGCCTCCCATTTGGCCTCTCCCCTTACGAGATCCTAGATGCGCAACTGAACCGAAGACGCGTTTAACCAAACGCGTCAATACATGTCCACAATTAAATTTCACCTCGTTTGCAATGCTTATTTAAAAACAGGAGTGTTTCCCAACAAAATGAATATTGCCAAAGTTCTTACAATTTACCGGTGATAAGGGTATATTTTCACATTACATACTTATCTCTTTGTTATCACAATTCTAAAAAATACTGGAAAATTTATACAATGATAGGTTGGACAATTGTCTGTATGACATATTCAGTCCATGTCAGTATGGCTTTAGATCAAATATGTCAACATCGCATGCTTTATTGGAATTGGTTGAAGAGGTTACCGCTTCTCTAGAAAATAATAAATATGCTATTTGTTGGCATATATGTAGATCGAGAGAAAACTTTTGATACTGTTAACCATGGTATTTTGCAAACCAATTATATTGTTATGGTATTCGTGGGATTGTAGCTCATACATATATTTTAAGTTCCTTAGCAAATAGAGGTCAGCACGTTCGGTATGACAATTGTGCTTCTATAGTACTTACTGTATCTTGGTTCTATGACAATTGTGCTTCTGAAGTACTTACTGTATCTTGGTTCTATGACAATTGTGCTTCTGAAGTACTTACTGTATCTTGGTTCTATGACAATTGCGCTTCTGAAGTACTTACTGTATCTTGGTTCTATGACAATTGTGCTTCTGAAGTACTTACTGTATCTTGGTTCTATGACAATTGTGCTTCTGAAGTACTTACTGTATCTTGGTTCTAGGACCGAAGTTGTTTTTTACATCAGTGATATTTGTGATGTTTCAAAAATATATTTTTTTTGCACACGATACTAACATGTTCTGCTGTGATAGTGATATAAATGAACTTGTCCGGTTGACAAATGACGAGGTGAATAAGCTGCTTGCAGTCAAAGATAAACAATAAATAAATCAGATAGTTGAAATCACACAATTTTAGGTGTCTTTAGTTAACATGGAAGAATCATATTTCCTTGGTGAAATCTAAACTGTCTAAGTGTTGTGCCATTATATACAGAGCCAACTTTGTAATTGATAAACGTGGCACGCTTTTTCATACACGTCTGTCTTTTTGCCTTACATTATATACTGTACTGGAATATGGGGCAACTGATGTTAATTGTTTAGTCTTGTTACAAGAAAAGGTTGGACCACACATTTTGGCTATGTTTTAATCTTCATATTCTCAAAGTGCCAGATATAGTTGGGTTGAAAACTGCTGTTGTGCAAGGCATATAATAATTAATTGCCAATGAATATACAAATATCTAGCCTACACTGTCATTGTGTTAGTCATGTATATATGCATAAACGATATTGTGACACATGCATGCTTCTATATATACTATATATACTATATATACTATACATCTTATCATGTGTATTGCAGTGGGGCGAGTATCATAAGTAGTATACTTCTTTCTTGACATTTATCAAAAAATTTTATGAGACATACTCAATTGTAATGTTCTGCCTTGTTTGTTTGTGTTGAAATCAACTTCATTCATTCGTTCTTTCTTTCGTTCGTTCGTTCGTTCGTTCGTTCGTTCGTTCGTTCGTTCGTTCGTTCGTTCGTTCGTTCGTTCGTTCGTTCGTTCGTTCGTTCGTTCGTTCGGTACGAATATTATGTGACACAAATTAATTCTGCCACGTCAGTTTAATCTATTTGCATTCAACGCATCGGCCACTCTAACGCAAACACTTTGCCGATCGATGCTGGATGGTTTCAGTAAAACGTTTTCGACTGCACTTTCCGTTATTTTGCATCGCCGCTCCGATAATCAAACCAAATTATACGACTGACTTATCTACATCAGTGTCGCCGCTAAGGTCATCTGACCCAATTATCTATATTTATTGTCCTGAAATCTGGAGAGAGAGAGAGAGAGAGAGAGAGAGAGAGAGAGAGAGAAACGGTAAAAACCAGATAAAGTAATATAAATTGTTTTATTTGCAACTGAATTATATTAGGAAGAATATAAGGATGCAGATCTTTTTAATTTCCTGTCACCCGATTGATCCAACGAATCGTCTGAACTCGTGGTTTTATAAAAAAAATTCTGGGAATGGTGTTCCAAGAAAGATATTGGTATACAATTAATCAACTATATCGGTAGAACATGACATGCAACGGGTACTGCCTACACCTAAATTGACCTAGTCGCCACAGTCACACCTTCTCTCGTTATTACTGTGGCTGTAATGTTGTAATAACATGACAAGACATGCAACGGGTACAGCCTATACCTACATTGACCTAGTCGCCACAGTCACACCTTCTCTCGTTATTACTGTGGCTGTAATGTTGTAATAACATGACAAGACATGCAACGGGTACAGCCTACACCTACCTTGACCTAATCGCCACCGTCATACCTTCTCTCGGTATTACTGTGGCTGTAATGTTGTAATAACATGACATGACATGCAACGGGTACAGCCTACGCCTACCTTGACCTAATCGCCACCGTCATACCTTCTCTCGATATTACTGTGGCTGTAATGTTGTAATAACATGACATGACATGCAACGGGTACAGCCTACACCTACATTGACCTAGGCGCCACCATCACACCTTCTCTCATTGTTACTGTGGCTGTAATGTAGTAATAACATGACATGCAACGGGTACAGCCTACACCTACATTGACCTGGTCGCCACAGGAACACCTTCTCTCGTTATTACTGTGGCTGTAATGTTGTAATAACACGACATGACATGCAAAGGGGGTAGCCTATACCTACATTGATCTAGTCGCCACCGTCACACCTTCTCTCGTTATTACTGTGACTGTAATGTTGTAATAACATGCAACGGGTACAGCATACACCTACATCGACCTAGTCGCCACCGTCACACCTTCTCTCGTTATTACTGTAGCTGTAATGTTGTAATAACATGACATGCAACGGGTACAGCTTACACCTACATCGACATAGTCGCCACCGTCACACCTTCACTCGTTATCACTGTGGCTGTATTCCAATATTGTAATAACCGTCATCATGTTGATGCACCTCAATCCTATTGTAAAACCCGTCATCACGTTGATGCACCTCAGTCCTATTGTAAAAACCGTCATCACGTTGATGCACCTCAGTCCTATTGTAAAAACCGTCATCACGTTGATGCACCTCAATCCTATAGTAATGGCCGGCAGCATCGATTACAAGCACGACTGGCCACGGACATAACATGTCATCCAATTAGTATATGGACACAAAGGGTACGCAGTCACGAATGCCTGCATTGGCACCGCCATGACTTCCTGTTGTCTTCCGCACGTGCTAGCTGTGCGGATACTGTTTTGTTGAGTCAATGTTTCTAGACACACTGTGTCAATCACAACTGCACACGTATTGTGTAGCAATACGTGCGATGCACCGGGTGGTGATATCCGGAGCTACATGACACGTACGTCAGCTATTTTATATGTCACAAACTGCATACAGGCGCATGCATGCATTGATATTTTTTTTAGAATGACCCGTATCTAGGTAAAGCGCAGTTTACTTGGCTAACATTTACATCCATTTGTATCGCACGTGGGAGCGTAAGCAACTATCCATCAGTCGTTGAAGCAGACATGAACTTATGTTGATGCAAAAATACTTTGGTATACATGGTATCCAGCAGTCGATTAAGTAGACATAATACAAAAATACGTTACGCGGTATCCACCAGTCGCTGAGGTAGACAGCTGGTGGTTCAGAATAATAATTGCAAGAGGCCATTTACCAGGTAATGAAGCAACGGGGAATAGACGTACCATTGTGTGAATCGATGAAATAGCGGCTGTGAAAGGGGACCCATACCCTAGAGACATCGGCTGTATGTACGTGTGTGCGTGTGTACGTGTGTGCGTGTGTGCTTGTGTGCGTGCATGCCCGCCTGTCTGTCTGTCTGCCTACTGTTGGGAGCGCATTGTATTCATTGGGTGAGTGAATTTATTGATGTTAAATTCTGCATGTTGTTTCATAGCCTCTGAATCTCATAAATGAATAGGTGTCATAATATGATGTGGTATAACATATTGGATTAATATTGTACATTTATTTTATCAATCATTGTGCTACTGACAAGTTTTAGACACTAATTGTAATAATGGTGTGTTTTTGACGGGCTTTGACGACTTTTTCGTTTGGAAATTTAGCCGCCATGTCGCTGTTAAAAAGGAAAAACAGCGACAAGAAACTGTTGACATTGTGAGAAACCCGTTGTACCGAGCAATTTACCAGCGGCCGGGAGTTTGGCAGACATCAGCCGTGTAGCTAGCAGCGATTTCTAGCCGCTGTAACGTCAACACTCCTTGCCGCGAACTGTAGGTGAACGGTCATAGGACTTTGTGTGGGATTTTGTGTTTGCTGGGAAATTGTCTACTCGCTCCCAGCGGCCGGTAGGGGAGACTGGGGCTAGTTGTTGCAATTTTCAGTTAAGGTCATTTTTTGTGAAACGTATGATAGATGCATCATTTATGTTAAAGTATACGTTAATTTCATTATTCGTGTTAATAAAATATACCATATGATTGACATTCCGTTTTCTAGTTACGCAGATATGTGACATTTCCCAGGAGGGGTCGGTTGTAACAACTACCCCTGTAAGCGGGGCAATTGTTACATCATACGGGGCACGTTGTTACAGCAAAGAAAGTGTGGATCGCAAAGCAAATGTCACTCCTACATGTTACTATTATTACATTAATTGGGTTATACCGTAGAATTACATCATTAATCATTCACCTACAGACTAGAACGATAAGCCAGCTCGCTGCCGTGAAGCAGGCGTGGGCCAGTGGCTGGCATTTCATTGTACGGCAGAACCAATTGCACCTACTGGCATAACACATAGGGTAGTACTGGTTGTAGTGTGGAAATACATGTTACAAATAGTTGTTTAACATATGTAGGTAAGTAAGTAAATTTATGTCGTCCTCCTCATCATCATGTGCAACACCAGGCAAACAAAAACAATGAGAGAAGCTACTAGAGAAGTATAAACTTATCTGGCTAGTAGCCAGTGATGATGACACCAGGAACCAATTATCTTGAAGATTTGTCATTGTAATTTGTTCTTAATGTGGCATGGCCACCAGATTGATTAGACATTTGGGTGAGGGTGGTCCCAGCAGTTTTGTTATAAGTGTGGGCAGTTTGGTTGTTCATATTGGAGTGAGCATCGTGCATTAGTGTTAAACTCTCCAAGACATTTGGAGGCTTGTTGGAGACACTTGTGGGACAATGAATGTGGTTATTTCCTTTGTGGCTTACAGCTGTACAGATCGACAGAAGACAGGATATAACAGGCCCGTAGCCAGCTTTTCACAGGGGGAGGGGGTAATTTTTCTTCAATACAGATTTCAGTGGGCGCCACAAGTTCATACGGGGCCATATTTTCTTAACAGACTCCAGACACGGGCGCCACAAGTTTACACGGGGGTCATATTTTCTCAAACAGACTCCAATTGATGAAAAGCAGTCAACATGAAAAGTACGAGGTCAAAATTACGAAAAGCACAGTCACATGTCGAAGTGTAAATTAATGTCAGGTAAGCGCAGTCAAATGTCGAGATCGAGTGTGATCATTCCCAGAAATAATGCAAGCCTTTGTGCAGAGTAAGAGGGAGATTGAGAGGCACATAATGCCACCTGATTGGAGGTTAGAGTAAGGAATCACCAGAGCATGTGGATGGAGCTTACGTTGTGTTGCACCAGTAACAGGAAACATTACACAGTAGTCACATTGTAATTTATCAAATAAAACTAAAACTGGCCAAAGTAAGATAAATGCTCTGAAACTCGACCAGCATGTCAATGAAATAATGACAACGGCAGGTAAGACGTTTCAGAATTTTTTATGGTCCCGTTTTCTTATAATCATGCAAAACGTTCACATGGTCGCCAATGGGAAATGTAACTGAAGGCTCACCTCCACAGCTGTTTCATTTTAATTCAGTCCGATGTGCAGACGATGCTGGTTTTTATGATACACATATTTTATTAGGCGTTTATCAGACATATTTAATTGACTGTGGCTGCGTTTTACGTCATTATGCGTAGCGATTTGATATGGCATATTGCTTTAATATGATTACGCATTTAGCATTTTGCGACCTTATTTTACTGTTTATGACATAGGTAGCATTAGAATAGATGACGTGAGGTAGCAAAGGAGACTCACATAATATGGCGTGTGTACAATAATTTATTTTATTATCATTGATCCGTAACTGTGGTCCGTAACTGTGGTCCGTAACTGTGGTCCGTAACTTATAACTCTGTATTAGCCACATGTGAAATGTTTCTAAAGTATTGTGATACTAGAAACCCACAAATTGAAGTTATGAAGCATCGCCTCTGACAGACAAACACAATGTTCTTATATGGTAATTTTGTATGGTGAAATTTTATTTGTCAATGATGTCGACCTAATACAAGGAGTACTTCCTGTTTCCTAGTCGGTGATACTCGCAGTGTTTGCGGGAGATAATGACGAAAACGAGAGATAATATTAGTATCAGTTTAATTTAGTTTTATTTATTGTAAATTAAAGGTATTAGTCTTTAACACAGTTTTATGTGTATTTGTTTTTATGTATGATATGTCTATATTTATTTAATGGTTTTTATGCAAAGCGCATTATGCTTTTAATGAAAACAAAAAATAAGTTATAACGGCTAAAACATAACGCCCTCTAGGATAGAGAAGTATAGCAGTCATGCTGCAATACTTCTCTGTCATCAATGTCATCAGTGCAGCCGAAGCCAGCGCTTAATTGCAAGTAGTATCATCAACATGCCATAAATGTGTCGCATCTGTTTGTAGTGGTAGAGGCACAGCCAGTCGTTTAGTGCATCGCTCGTGCAGATGATACGTCCGTGTGCAGATCATTATTTTAATCATGACATAGGAATAAAGTCCCAGTGACCTTGAGACGGAACCCGTTTTCAGGACATCTTGCACCCTGAAAGATAATATGTTGTTGTTGCTCTCCTTTTCGTATAACAATTTCGGGGTGAGGTCGTCACTGGTCCCGTTTCCCTGCCGTCTCCACAACCCGTGCCCACTCCTCCACCCTTCGCTCTCGTTCTCCCCCTCGCTCTCGTTCTCCCCCTCGCTCTCGTTCTCCCCATGGCTCTCGTTCTCCCCCTCGCTCTCGTTCTCCCCCTCGCTCTTGTTCTCCGCCTCGCTCTCGTTCTCCGCCTCGCTCTCGTTCTCCCCCTCGCTCTCGTTCTCTCCCTCGCTCTCGTTCTCCCGTCCCCTCCCACTCCCGCCAAATCTTCACGCAGTCCTCTCGTCACTCTCCGTCTTCTCCCTCTACACCCCCTCCACTCTACCCCCCACTCTAAGAGCACCGCTCTCTTCGTCAACTCTTCCCCTTCCAGTCTGTTCACGTGTCCAGCTCACTATGAACACGGAAATGGACACATTTGCACGCTACAACAGCTGACGCGCGCACATGTTTAATTGTCTAGTTGTTGTTGACAACACATGCACGAGTCGGTGACGGAATGGTCCCTGGTGTACGGAGACAACGCCCGGCTTGTTTGGGCGACAAATGACGGTAACAACAGTTAATGTGTGCAGGTTTTTTATAATTAAAACCGAATCGTAACTTTGCGCACTCGGTGGAATTACCTGACTGACGTCTAGCAGTGGCTGACGTTCTCCTGTCCCCAGCGGTTTAATGACAGACGCCGAAACCTTTCCACAAATATGTTTTATCCAACGTTCATAGACTGAGAAAACGGTTGCACATTGGCTCGAGCATTCGTTTGTAGCCGCGTGATTCGCATGGAAAGAGGTTTAAATTTTCGAATTCTAAATTTAATGTCACATACTTTATGGCCGTTTCGGAGGCAAGATCAGTATGTTGCGACCGGAAGTGGAAATACCCACTTCCGCATTAAAATGCTTGCACGTGCATGGTTTTTCGACGAGCATGCACTGAAATAGTTGCCTCCTCTGTTTTGTTTTGCGAGTTGCTGCAGTGTCTGCGATAGCAACAGACCATATTTTTTTGTTTCTCTTGAGAAATGACTTCCGCCACTGAGCGTAACCTTCAAAGAAAATGGCACAATGAAGCGTACCTGATACTCGGACCACGACTGCAGAAATAGTACATTTTAAGTGATATGTCATGGTATGAGTTTCAGTATATACACATTGAAGAGAACGTACGCTGGTACGTTCCATTAACAATATCGACCAACGCGTTCAGCTTGGTCATAATTACGCACGCAAATACGCCTGAAGCAACATGGCGCCTTCTAGTATGACTTCCGCCACTGCAGACGTGCACACGTGCAAATGTGCACACGTGCAAAGACGTGCACACGTGCAAATGTGCACATATGACGATGCAGATGCAGTTGGTGCCGGACCGTGGGTATTGAGAAGGACATTGTATGCCTTAATCATCCTTCGCATTGAGTGCTGTAACAGCTTATTCGCCAGCGACAGTGCGTTAATTGGCGTACTGCAGCGAGTGTTCGTGTCATACTGACTCGCGCTAGACACGACCGTGTCACGCTTAAGTTCTTAAAACCAAATAAGCTTTCAGTCATGTGCCGAACTATTTTCAAGACCCTGTTTCTCCTTTATAAACGGTCACACCTATTCTATCCTTATTACCTGACAAATCTATCTACGCACTTCCGGCATGTTACTCCTTAAGCAACCTGCTGCGACCTACATTAACATCGGCGAACGAGCTTGTTCATATGCAGCTCCAAAGGGCATTGGACCAGTGTTCATCACAGTGCGCCGAGGCAGTTAAGTGTGGCTCATAAGGCGCACATTTCCATAATTATTTTAGAACTATGTATTCTTTTAGATTAGATTATGCAAGGGCTTATATGACGCGGATACTGTCTACGTCTGGCGAGGACGTTAGCAGCGGTGATGTCATGGACACTGCTGCAGTGACTCGTGAGAGATGGAGTCCACAGCAGGTTACACCTTTACCCCATATGTGGGGTCTTTTACGTCCCCTGGCATAGACACCAGATAGAAGGAACCATACAACGGCTTTTAGGGTCTCTTCCAAAAGACAGATTCAATATGGGGTGAACGAAATTGCCCACGTTTCGAAAACGCAGCAGGTGGATTCGAACCCTGCAGTTGGTCCCATCGACTGGCAGTCCGACCCTCTACCCCACAATCACCGCGCCCCATTAGACCAAGACTGATATAGTGAACAGACATTGTGTATGTATCTATCATCGAAGGATGTAGCAAACATTTCACCATACATAATTACCATATAAGAACATTGTGTTTGTCTGTCAGAGGAGATGCTTCATAACGCCAATATATTGGAGGAGGGGGGTCCGAGCGACTGACCCCAACCCCACATTGGAATGCAGTGGCGTATTTAGGTGGGCCATTGGGCAATGATCCCATTTTGGCTTACAACGTTGATACAAGTTTGAAACATATTTTTCGTATGTAACCTGTTGCGCCACCACGTGGTAGCATGGTAACGTAATGGGTGACTAAGCTTTGGCTGCCACCCCCTGCGAGATCGTTTTACGGAATGGGATGTTGTATGAATGGAATAGGATACTGTATTATTTTCAATGATGTTTTCACGTCTCTGAATTAATATGTAGTTCCAAATCTCCATGATGACGACGTGATCCTGGATACAGACACAGGTGTATGTTGTTGAGTAAGTCACTCTTACGGAACTTATTTATTTTTGTTCAAATACATTTAAATATAACCAGAATGAAGGATATAATATACTAGCACTGAATACGTTAAGAAATTATACTTCCTCGTCATCAATATTAGACCCAATTGGCAAGTAAACGAAATTGAAGTTCACAATACGATTGCATGTTTTAAAGTACACCGGATTTTTCTCCCCTTCTGCCCTACTCTCTCTCTCTCTCTCTCTCTCTCTCTCTCTCTCTCTCT
>SDWI01001462.1:11356-27049 GCA_009193005.1 Lamellibrachia luymesi | reverse complement strand
TATATATATATATCTTCCTCTCCCCCACTCGCCATCTTCATACCTATCGCTCCAGTTTTCTCCCTTTTCCCCCTCTCTATCCGTCTCCTTCCTCTGTCTGTGTAAAGTAAAGGTACGTTCTTATATAGCGCGATGTCCTTGGAACTCCTCAAAGCACTATACACTTCACCCCCCTCGCAGACCCACTCATTCCAACGCCATCAGATATCTCTGTCAGATATCCACCTCTGTCAGATATCCACCCCTGTCATGTACTCATTTATGCAACTGTGGCAATGTGGGGTGAATGAAATTACCAAAGTTTCGAAAAGGCAGCAAAATGATTCGAACTCGGGTTCTCTCAATTGAGAGAATCGCTACGCCACCGCTACCTGTATCCATCCCTCTCCCTCCGACCTCTCTCCCTCCGACCTCTCTCCCTCCGACCTCTCTCCCTCCGACCTCTCTCCCTCCGACCTCTCTCTCTCCGACCTCTCTCCTTCCGACCTCTCTTCCTCCGACCCCTCTCCCTCCGACCCCTCTCCCTCCGACCCCTCTCCCGCCGACCTCTCTCCCTCCGACCTCTTTCCTTCCGACCTCTCTCCCTCCGACCTCTCTCCCTCCGACCTCTCTCCCTCCGACCTCTCTCCCTCCGACCTCTCTCCCTCCGACCTCTCTCCCTCCTTATTTTCCCCTCTTTCTCTATACCTCTTTCTATCCCTCTTTCTTTATTTCTTTTCTCTCCTATTTCCACTTCCTCCCTCTCCTCTTTCTACTTCTCGCTACCTCGTTTTATGCACCCATGTCTCCCGCGTTGTCCGTCCCTAGTTGGCCGGTTTCCGTGGAAGTTCTGCCGCCTCCAATAACTCGTCAACTCAGCAGACGAGCGAGCGAACAGCGACCAGCATGTAAACATAGTCAGTTGGACGACAAATACGGTGGACCGACAACAACTAAACGACGATTACGGCGACGACGACAACGCAAAATCATTATTAGATTCTCGAAACACAAAAACCGGGGAAATTCGCCTGCAGGTCCTCATCGAGAAAGCTTTACGCCTACGCAGCCAGAGATAGCGATATGAGGCCCGTAAGGAACACGGGAAGTGCGAAGCGCAGCTACACCGCGCAAGATTAGATCCGCCACGGTTTACAAGTTAGGTATTAAACTGGAAAATTAGAATCGTCTTTTCATAACACCTGCATAATTGGACACATCCGCGCACGCATTCGAGCGTGTCGCCGCGGGAGTGTGTGCGCGCGTGTCGACGTGTGTACACATGTTTGCCAAAGCAGTCACGCACGTGTGCGTTCATACATATTGCGAGCGTGCGAGACGGGTTACCAAAGCGCGTCGGCGAAGTAATTACCCGCGCACTGGCGCGCCTCCTGCACGCGTGAATGTGCCCGCATGTTGGCGCATACCGCTTCGGGTCCACTGGTGAAATCACTCACGATTGGTGATGAGATTTTCTGCGAAGTGGGCGTTTTTTTCCTACAACGCACCGATAAGCAGGACGCCGCGAGCAGGCATCAAAGCTGGCTTATTGTGAGCGCGCCGCGACTTTGAACGCTGATCCGCATCGACCCGTCGACAGTCGGGAGAGGATGGGGTCGGAGGTCGAAGCCAATCTCACCAGCGAGTCAGCCCCTAATTGACCGGCCCGTTCGCCTGTTTATCTCCTCTCACCGCTCCGATACCTCGCTACCGACCTCACGCTACCAGTCCACGACGTCGCAACGGGACAGAGACGGCGCACGAATACATCGGCCGATTTGTCGATTAATCGTAGCGGCGTACGAAGCGCCTCTATCCGCTAGGTGGCGGATGGTCGGACCAGTCAAGTTCCGTAACAGGGGAGGGGGCAATCGTTTTCTTCAGGATTCATGTGATATGAATGAAATGCTAGTGATTTGAGACAGTACACCCTTTTAGAAATTTTTTAGTTGTCACTTGCGTACAACACATATTTAAGCCGAATATTCACCACACCTAAAAGTACAATGACACGTATGTACAACATACTTTCTATAAGCCGAATATACACGCAAAGGTACAATGAGAGTACCAGATGGTATCAACCAGCCACTAAAGTATCACCAGTGCTGGATGCCGTGTTCCTTTGTAAGAACGTTCATTTGACCGGGCATGTAGGGTCGACTATCAAAGGCAACGAGTTAGGATTTTGTTTCCTAACACTTACTTTACTGACAAAGAATCGCCGTGAATCATTCAATAAACTTGTCAAGTTAAAAAGATTCGCGTGCCCTTTGTATGTGGGCAGATGAAATCAAGACAAGAAACAGGCGCCAGCAAACCGGAATCCTGGTGACGTAAACTTTGTAGTTTCCGGAAACAGCGAGACCTCTGCGCCAGTGTAACGTTATAATTCACCCCGACACGGCTTCGAATATCAAGTCCCGAATATCAAGTTCAGCGAAAGCAAAAAATCGAGTTTGTTTATCGTCGAGAAATTATTTGACGTATGGTAACTGTATGCGTGTGAAATCGTGCAGAGAAATGTCTGACTGGGGCGGTTATTTGATTCAGAACTCGTGGACATAACAGTTATCGTATCAGTTGTTGCAACTAATGACATTTTGACGACGCGTGTCATGCTGTGCGGATGATGAGTTCTATAAATGTCGGTCTAGACCGTCATTTCTAAGACGGCAAGGCTGACTCGCCACAACGTTGACACAAAAACCGGAAAGCACAAACTAACAGTTCCCTTGCTTTATAGTTTATACGATCTTTTAAAGACAAGTTGAATGACACTCGCATTGGCCCAAAGCAGCGCACGCATTAACACACGCACGCACGCACGCACGCCATGTCGCCCGCGACTAACCAGCCTATCGCGAGTAACCGACACCTGTCCGTGCCCCGACAAAAATAACAAGCTGGTGCCTCGCCCTAACCCCCGACCGCCGGCTTGTTTGTCACCCGTCCCACAGACGTAGTGCCTGCCGCCCGACACCACCGGGAGGCTGCCGCGGCCGTTGTAACGTCTCGTAAGTTACAGCACCAAATGTGAACCTCGCGTCATAGGGACCGCAAGGTCTACCACTGGTCTGATACTACGACCATGTTGACATGCTGTAGTATATTCCTTCTATATTATGTGCACGTACGCACACATGCATGTATGCCTTGTATACATGCATACGCATGCATACATATACAAACAACTACTTCCTGGAATATTCAACACAACATCCATCCATCTAACCAACCACCCATCTATATATACATACATACATACATACATACATACATACATACATACATACATACATACATACATACTACATACATACATACATACATACATACATACATACATACATACATACTTACATACATACATACATACACACATACTTACATAAATGCATACATACACGTACATATGCATGCATCCATATGCATACATACATACATACATACATACATAAATACATACATACATACATACATACATACATACATACATACATACATACATACATACATACATACATACATACATACATACATACATGTATTCATGCTGTTCCCGTTGTGACAAAATATGCCGCTTATCGAAATCAACTCCGCCGCTTAGTAGAATCAGATACAGCAAAATAACACGTTTTTTCAGGAAAAACAAAAGTTTTTTGACAACAGATTTTTTGACAACAGGTTTTTGACGCGAAAAATTATACACAGCTTTTAGCGTTTCGGTATGCATATATTTTTGAAGTTCTTTCCCATACACAATAAGCTAGCTGTTCAAATCCGGCCTGGGGTTCAAACCCAGTACCTCCTGGTACATTGAACAACCGCACCAATGCCTGTTTTGTCTTTCCTACGTCTTCATGAAATAACATAACTCGACGGGTCATCATGACAAAGCAGCAATTGTGTGTCATATTAATGGGTCTGCAAAGCTCACGAGCGTGCGTGTTTAGTTATATATGACAATACTTCTGTTAAATAAGTCATAGATACATACATACATACATACATACATACATACATACATACATACTACATACATACATACGTACGTACGTACGTACATACATACATACTTACATACATACATACATACGTACGTACATACATACTACATGCATATATACGTACGTACGTACATACATACATACGTACGTACATACATACTACATACATACATACATACATACATGCATATTACTTATATACATACTCGCGATGGATCATAATAAAACATAATACCTTACTTTAAGATACGTTAAGATGGTTCTGATCGCTGGATTCTTGTGATTCCTCATTCATCACCTCATCATCATCATCTATTAATAGTTTAAGATTTCCTGCACCTATATTTAAAGGTGCTTCACAATTATATAGAATTGCCAGAATTGGTCCAGACGGTTTTTATAGAGTAAGTATTCATAGCACGAACATTGCTATTGCATTACTGGTAGGTGATCTTCGGCCTGCCACTGGCATTGTGACTGTGTTTTCTTGCAATTTCAGAAGAAGTGGTGTCGATTCAAAAGAAGCAAGGTTGGCAGTACCTGTACGGGCTACGTGGCAGTGGAGAGGACCGAGATAGCGTTGAGATACGCCGTCGGAATGATAGGTCCAATAACGGTTGCCATCGACTCCGCGAATCCTTCATTCAGGTACATTTTGAGAACGAGGCTGTCTTTGTAGAAATCAGAACACAGTGCATTATTGCTTTCGTGGCCATTGTAACGTTTTGTCTGATTATAAAAAAAACCGGTCACCACCAAAATACATACGTGTCTTCGAATCTACTTCATTCTACCTCTCTGTCAAAGGTGCG
The DNA here is from genome assembly GCA_009193005.1 of Lamellibrachia luymesi. Lineage (NCBI taxonomy): Eukaryota > Metazoa > Annelida > Polychaeta > Sabellida > Siboglinidae > Lamellibrachia > Lamellibrachia luymesi. The sequence goes on along the minus strand of SDWI01001462.1, from coordinate 22,248 downwards.
GCATTTTGAACTTTCCAACCTTGCTGGCTGATTGCAGTTACTTGTTGGCAAATTTTGGCTAAACTGCGTATTTCAGACACTACACCCGGGGCGCTGTAGCACGGCCGTTGGAATGTCAGTCTCTTGTTGGAGAGGACAGGGGTTGAAATTTTCCTTCTGCCGTTTCGAAGCTTGTGCAATTTCGTTCATCCCTCATTGTATCAATTCATCACTCATTGGATCAGTTCATCCCTCATTGCATCAGTTCATCCCTCATTGCATCAGTTCATCCCTCATTGCATCAGTTCATCCCTCATTGCATCAGTTCACTGCCTGTTGGTCCAGCGTTTTCCTTTCTGAATATGGGACATTGACAAATATTGTACTGTCGTTTTCCAGTAGCACCACCTTTCACACAGTTTTAATGCGGCAACGTCAGACGTTACAGTATTTAACGACGTCCAAAACGACGTGTGTTCTACTACCTTCCCCGTGTTAACTTGCATCTCCAAAATGGCTGAAAGGCGACGCTGAAAAATGCCTGGGTCTGTAGGCCAAAGAATGAGAAATGGGACAAACAGCAACATAGAGCCGGATGGAACCACGCACACGCATAGTGTGGCATTTTGTCGAAACAATATGACATGCGTCAACAAGAAGGCGTGACGTCACATGGTCGTAATATATAACGAATGGCATATGTTATAATTTGTCTGTGTTTGTGAAAGCTCATGGGTGTACTTAAATTACGACAAGATTGGGAATCTGTTGAAACATACCGTAAAACTTGCGACAGGCTGGGCGTAGTAGCATCAGGAAGCCAGAAGAAGGAAGCAGCGAATTTTGGATGGAGTCGAGGGAGGGAGAGAGAGAGAGAGAGAGAGAGAGAGAGGGAGGGCACTGAAGAGAAGGTAATCGAATACCACACCTCTACATCAAACTGTCTACATTTTTCCCATCTGTAACATAGACTGTTACTCTAAGATTGGATTTTTTAGTCACAGCAGATGCTCCGCGAAACAATGACGTCACTTGCGGTGGAGCTCCGGTATCTATCGAAATCGACGAAAGATAATGGTGATGATGGTAGACGGAGAAGAGGAAGACCGACATTAAGGCGACGGACAATATTCAGAGATCTCTCGAAAGACCAGTGAACAACCGAGAGTGGACTAGAAACGACTCGTCGAGCGGACGGAACAGAATAAGGGATGTGACCCCCACACCGCAAGGGACCAAGGGACCAAGGGACCAAGGGGGGAGAAGAAGAAGAAGAAAAGTGATGCCAGGTTCTTATTAGAGCGACATCCGGTGGCGCCACATAGCGGAGCCTGGATGATCGAGGCTAAGCAGCATTGAAGCTTTTGTCGGGTCAAAGTTTGCGCATAAATCAGGGATACGAGAAGTTTACGTGGAGAACGGCGATGCGATGACGACATCTCGTAACATGGAGGAAAACAATGTAGTAGGTTAAGGATGAAGGGAGTTAGCGTGGCAAGAGGCAAGGCCAGACAGGTTCAGGTGAAGTGGCGCCGTCTTGTGGACTATTGTGTCTCCTGAGTGGGGTACGGTAGAGGTTAGAACGTTGGGCTTTCAATCAAGAAGACCGGACCACGAATCGTCTTGCTGCAGTTGCAAAACCAAAATATTCGATAATTCCACGTTGCTCCAGTTCATTAACTATATATACTGAGTATTTTGATGTGGTGTGAAGGAGTGGGTTTCGAACAGTACGGCTGTTGGAATGAACACATATCTCTTGGACGGAAGTGTAACTTGAGTTAAGCACCGCCGCCGCCACTTGTACTACGCTAGATAAGAACACACGCAGAACGGACTCGTGTGCAACCAATGCATCGATTTCATAGACAAATACAAAACAGTGGGGAATTCGTTCAAAAGGCGAGTACGCGGGGCCAAGGAAAAACATCATTTCCCGCCCGAAAGTGGTACTGTTGACACCTATGGAGACTGATACGGAAACTTGGGCAACATCCGCCACGCTGGACGGGTGCTCCACAATGTGTGATACCAAATGTACGATATTACCTCTGTTTCCCACGACTGTACGCTCACACGCAGCCGTCCTGTCTAATTGGTGGATTATCTATTTGTATAACCGTGCATAAGCACGCGTGCACATTCTTGCGTGCGTGTCAGCCAGAATGTTCATGCATGTTCGTGTCACTAGATCGTACCGTGGAGGGGTGTACAACGACCCACGCTGCTCCAAGCGATCCGCCAATCACGCCGTGCTTGTCGTCGGCTATGGCACTCACAACGGAACCAAATATTGGCTCATTAAAAACAGGTAATTAACTAAGTTAGCACCAGAATTTAGTAATTGTTATTAACCTTCAGGGTTGCTGTTTCAACTTAGTGGCTTGTGTACTGTACCGCACATGTCAACACTAACGGAACCATGTTTTAAACCACACATAAATCAAATGGTTCGTCAATCTGATAATTACGTTTGCGTATCCATGTTCATGATATTATGCTTAACGTTTGTTGCGCCTCTGTAGCTTAGGTTCTTGAGTATTTATGCATTATTCATTATTATTAGTATTAATATTATTATTATTACAATAGTAGCGTGTCCTACTTGTAGCTGGGGCACGTCGTGGGGCCTGGACGGGTACATGATGCTGGAGCGAGACGCGGACAACGTGTGTGGAATTTGCAACTACGGGTCGTATCCTCTGGTGATGTAGCGACGCACGAGCAACGACACCGGCTTGTATTCAGGCATATTCCTTTGGAAAACGGTCGTAACATTGGACTATTAAATAAATGAAATACTTTATACATCGTTGTCGTTGACATTTACAATGTATCGTCTGCTGTACTACTTATGAAACTTGTAGTGAGGCAATTTTTGTCACATTTACTATTTTTTTCTTGTACCATAACCAAATAAATGACAAACTCTAACTAATAATAATATGGAATATTATATAGTATTTAAACTACAATCTGTGAAGAAATGGCTAATTTATCTGAGAAAACTTCTACTGAAACTACTCAATTCAAGACAAACAAACAACAGCCACACCAGTTACCTTAGACACGATCACTAGTTACCATTGAGTAACGACATCGTCTCAATGGTTGGCTTTATGTTTGTTTTTACTATTGCTACCTACCTACCAATCATCGTCGGGCCTCACGACCCATAGGGCTACAGTGGTCCTTCTCCAGTTCTTTGGACACCTGTTTGGCTTCCGTCCGTGTCATCCACCCTGTTCGTATCTTTCTTCTACTAGATTTTTCGCTAGTTTTTTTGGGCGACCCACATTCGGTTTCACTGATGATTTTGGTACCTTTGTTGTTCCGGTGTGTCTACTTTGTTGTTCCGGTGTGTCTACTTTGTTGTTCCGGTGTGTCTACTTTGTTGTTCCGGTGTGTCTACTTTGTTGTTCCGGTGTGTCTACTTTGTAGTTCCGGTGTGTCTACTTTGTTGTTCCGGTGTGTCTACTTTGTTGTTCCGGTGTGTCTACTTTGTTGTTCCGGTGTGTCTACTTTGTTGTTCCGGTGTGTCTACTTGGTAAAACAGTAACTAGGAAGGTCTGGCTGGTCAACTCATTCTCTTCTGAATGGGGACTTGAGCTGGTTGACTGTTGACTGTTGAATGTGTCCTCCGACAACGTGTTCGAAGCTTTCACAAATCTGGAACTGAATTAACATATTAGTCCTGTTGTCCACTGAACGTGGATGTTCTTACTATAGCATTTAGTCATTCCAGAGTCTTTTAAAAGCATCATTTAGAATCCTGGGTAATCGAATGAAGACCTTTGATAAATGTGAACGTTTGGAAGATATTTGTTCTCTGTGTTCTGTATTAAAAAATGTGGATGGGATTCTTTCATTGTGCTTCCGTAGGATACAGGCCCTACCAAGTGTGATATGAGTGGCATATTGATGAACGAGCCTTTAAAAACTGACATACAGAAATGTTGAAGGTCTGTAAAGTTTAATAAATATGTTTTCCAAATATTCTATATTGTACTAGCATAACTGTACAATTTCGCCTCTAACGCATATTGAATACGTGAAACGTGAATAAGGAATTAGTAAGCAAGTGTCTTGTAAAATGTTACGTTTGTAAATAAAAACCGTTTTGCAAAGTGTAGTTACGTATGATGCAATAAACGTTTGTCATTTTGTAAACGCGCAGATCGTGAGATGTTCCATTGATCAAGATAGAGTAATATCATCGATAAAATTTTAACCCGAAAATCTGTATCGGCCGTATTAAATAACTGTAGTGTTTTTAATTCTAAACAAACAAGGTAAACCAGTTGTTGGGATAAAAGGTACGTTCTTATATAGCGCTGTATCCAGTTTTTGTGACTGTTCAAAGCGCTTTACACTTCACCCCCTGGCAGACCTGTTCATTTCAACGGCATCTCGACTACTGTGTGAAGCATTCAGCCATGCTGCAATTACTGCTCGAAGACTATTCGTTCACATATCCATCTCTGTCTGTATCTGACATTCATTTATGCATGTGTGTGAACTGTGGCAACCTGGGGTGAACGACATTGCCAAAGGTTCGAAACAGCAGCAAAAGCGTTCGAACCCGGATTCTCTCGATTGAGAGTTCGACGTTTTAGGGCCACTCTCCAAAATTGTCTGACAGTTGGCCTGACAAATAATTTGTTTCATGTTCTCCGAACCCCATTAAATTTAATTTATATAAAACACATACTCTATATATTTAAATTCTGAAGTTTCTTTATTTAAATTTAACTCACTAATTGGCAGCCACGAATTCCAGGAATACAACGCTTTGCTGTTGCGCCCGGTACCAAGGTACCACATTATTTTCAACAACCCCCACATATAAAACGAAATGCTGGAATTGAATAATTATACATTTGTTCGATAGTTATCATGTTCCTCTTCATGTTATGGCAGAAAACAGTATGTGAAACACCCTTCAATCCATGAAATGAGACACCATATTCTGAGAATATTGTTTGAAATGGCTCGAGTCTGCCCAATGCAACTACATGTCAAAACTGTTAACTGTGTACATAATTTTTTCTAAATTATCTTTTCTGATATAGCACTTCTGACGTATGTTTTATACATCATATATTCCAGAGATAGTGATTTGATCACATTGCTTTTATCTATCCTGCATTACAGCTTGGTACCGGGCGTAACGGTAATAATCATAGTTTAATACCGGGCGTAACAATATTCTACTACTGCATTAAAACGAAGTCTAGATTTGTTTTGATATATAAAACTTATATTTATTGTGCTACTAAATGTAGTGTAGCAATATATCTTGCTGCTGGACGTAACAGTACATGGTTTGACCACAGGTGATCAGTTGTTGCGCCTGCTCCCACGCCTCTGTATGCGCTCTCGTCCACGTATGCGTGTCTGGCGTTGTGGATGCCAGTGTGTCTGGCGTTGTGGATGCCAGCGTGTCTGGCGTTGTGAATGCCAGTGTGTTTGGCGTGTAGCGGTGGTCCTCCTCCATCCATCACACCTTCCCATAAATGTGTTGGTGGCAGCATCATAACAACAACTCTTATAACAAGACTTGCATGGAGAGAGGATCCATTCACCACGATGCTGTGCACAGTCATAGTGTTTGGCACCCGATGCTCTTGCCATCCATCCATTTGGCCCTTTGCGCCGAGAACATCATTTCCAGATACAAAGAAATAGTTGATCTTACTAGTGGTATCTCCACGGGCCCACTTGAAATAATCTTCTGCACAATCGACGACCGTGACTTGCGTCCGTTTCATGTTTCAGCAGCGTGGTTGTGATGGAAACATTGCTGTACTGACTTGTTGGTGAGTCTGTAAGGTAAAGAATATACCGACTGTTTGGCAGATCTTGCTTCAGTATGGGTGTGAAGTGTTGAAGTATAGCAAAGATGGTGCTTGCATTGTGTGACCTGTCATCCAATATGCCGATGTATGACCTGCATCTTATATCCTCTTCATCATCTTTATTATGAGTATTCTTCTTGTAGTGCACTACAAGTGGATGCAGTGTAACATAGTTTTTGTTGAAATAATCAGACTGGAGTTCTTCACCTTGGCTAGACAAAACGTTTTCTGCAAAATCCATTTGCCCAGTACATGTTTCCTTGTTAAGTTGACCACTTGCACCATACCGTACTGATTTGTGACAAGTTCTTTGTGTCTGACAAACACGGGATATTCCTTGGAAAACCTTTCCTTGAATTCATCAGCTGGCACATCCTGTGTCACATATGATATCTTTTTGTAGCCAAGTGAACTCGCTTCCACTCTGACATCTTGACGGGGTCTTTTATTTTCTGTAGCAGTTGTTTAACATCCATCTTCTGTTGACTCTCTGCAAAGTGGTCAGGATCCACGTCTACACCATCTTCAAGTGTTTCATCCAGTGCTTTCAGCTTTAGAGCGACGTTTGTGTGCTTGAGGCACAAACAAACCAGCATCTGGGAATATTTCACGAGCTTGATTTCTTTTCATCTGCTCTTACAGAAAAGGCTTAGGCTAATATTCTTCAGTGGGTTTTCTGCACACTATTTCTGATACAGGTTGTGCAGATACTCTTTGAGGATATATTTCTGTTTCTTTTCCTTTCCAACCTTTACACAGTCGTTTTAGACGGCAGACTCTCTCTCTCTCTCTCTCTCATCAGCTCTCCTTACTGGTGTGTACAGTGTGCGTGCCAAGTTCTTATGCTTCCAGTGTTGTTTCTGCTGCCACTCTTGTTGTTGCTTGGACTGGCACTAATAGTCACCTTAGCGTTTTACATCCGCTTTTTTAACTGCCAAATCTGGCGCTGGAGATTAGTGCATTCATCTTTTGCGGCCTGCAATTCTTCCAGTGTTCTTCTGTGCCCAGGTGTCATTGTAATCGTTGTTTCCCCTACTCGAAGTTAACGACCAATTGGCTCTGGACAGGGGTGCGGGTAATTTGGGCGGCAGTCTGGATGGCACTGTGAAGTAACATATATCTAAGTTCAACTTATAGACGGATGAATGTTATGCTTACATTAAATTATCATTAAAAACTGTATAAGTGTTAACAAAAGAAAACATTTATTAAAATCAAATAATTTTAGGATAATTATCACTGAAAAAATTACATTTACCTTGCGCTATGTTGATCTGCCATACTGACCTCACCAGTCGTTTCGCTGGGCCTGCGACTCTTGGCAGGGCGGGAAGTTCCACTTTCCTGTTGCGCAGTCTAGAATCTCGTGTAGGACGTGGGTGGGCTTGTGCATCCTGGGTTTCCTCTGCAACTGAATGCTTGGCCAATTTTGTCTCTCCCTATCCAGCCCCATGCTGCTGTCTGCTTGTTCGCCTTCTTATTGGCAGTGGACGAAATTGCCTTCCTTTTCTCTCTGTGTCGCAGCCTTTCCTTTTATCGGATCAACGGGTCATCTTTATCCCTTTGCCGCTGTCGGTTGCCGATTTCCTTGCGCGTCAGCGATCGATCCTATAAAGGGAAATACTGTCTTCGTTACGCCCGGTACTAAGCTATTGTTTCACCCAGTACCAAGCTCATATTGTTCATCATATATAGCTAAACTATTTAATCCACCTATTATCGCCACCACGAGGAGAACACAATCACTACCAATCGTAATGATTGAATATGTTGTGTGTTTTGATGGTTCTCTAGGTCCATTAAACATTACTTACAATTTTTGGGAAAACCATCGTCCCAGCACGTACAAGCGGTTCCATCACTTTCCATCCGAGGGCGGCACACACATTACAGTGGAGAAACTGCCACGTCACATACAGAACGCCAAGGTAAAACACAGCTACAACTTGAGACCGGGCGTAACAGTTTTGGTGAACTACTCTACATTCTCCTGGATGGTTTTTATGTGCAAACGTTCAAACCTATAGTACTGATTGTTTATTACGTATATATATATATATATATATATATATATATATATGCAGTTTGAAGTAATTATGTCAAATAGTTATATCTTAATCCATAACAAAGCTTGATACCGGGCGTAACCAGTTACACTTTGGCATTTTTTTAATCAGCACGAATATGAAATTTAAAGACGTTATGACTATGATTGTTATGAAAGGATATTTTATTCATAAAGTACATTATGCACTGTTTTCATAACAATGTTAACCATTAATTTGTAGTATTGATACATTGGTGAGGAAGCTTGGTACCGGGCGTAACACTAAAATGAGTCGATTAACAAAGAAATGATTGTGGGTAGGAGAACTTATTCTTGGGGACTATGTTATAGTTCACTACGTAGATATGATTCTTAACGTTAGCATCAGATACTTCAGATAGTGATATGTCAATACATAATTAGAAAATTCATGTATGGGAAACAGACAATATTTTTGGGAAAGCCTATTTTGGCTGTTTGTTATCGGGAATTAGGACCCTTTGTTGGCATAGGACCACAGGAAAGTATATATTTCCTGAAAGATATAATCGAAACAAATCCAGTGATGTGTATAATGTGTATTTTAGGTCAGAAATAAGGAAGTAATACGACAGGGAAAGGAGGAGTGGAGAGTGGCCCTTTAACAGCTACCACGCCCCATACAAAACGAAATATTCTCAGTTGTATTATCGTGAAGATGTCTTCTAATGGTTGGCTACATTATTTAGGATATGTTTCTGTGAACTAACACCTAACATTGTTTTATAAATGTTTAACTGCCGTATTAAACTCTACAGTGAATTTAAAATCAACATCAATCTTCGTCCGTGTTTTGCACCGACACATTCAATAAGGCGCCCGTTGTAGCAGACATACTGCTCCGCCTGCTGGGCTTTTACAACAACCGGCTCGTTGGAGGGACAGCACTATCGCAAGACTGGTCGCCTGGTGGCGTTGTCGGAACGGAATCTCGTCGACTGCAGTCGGATATATGGTAAGCGAACAAGTGGCTCCGTTCAAGCCATAATCCATATGTGATGTTTTGATGACACCAACCTAGTCAGTGTGAAAGACGTTATCGTGTCTAGAAATTAGAATGAACTACGTGCGATACACATTAAGGGGACAACCTCGTGCACCGGAAGTGCCATACTAGGTCATTTCTGTATTGCACTGTACAAAGAACAACATAAACTGAACTAATAAAATACGTTTCTGACTTCTCCACAGCGCACACAAGTGATGTATAGTGCATAATCCTTACACCCCTTTGTGTCAGCAGTAATTTAATCGCAATTACGTACTGTTTCTTTACGACATGTTCTCGTTGTGCGTTTGTCCGCCATTCTGTGCATGTCAACGTTATGGCGTGATTTAATTGGCGTGTGACAACAGCATCGTTTGTCACACTTGCTGGCTCAGAGAAAAGAAGTCCTTTGTCGCTTTCAGGGCGGTGCGAGACCATTTTGTGCGGCCTTTAGAACATTACAATAAACATTAGCAATGGCGTTTTAATTTTATCCTGTTAATTAACTTATTTAATTTACTATCACGTATATTATCTTTTGTATCTTATAATAGGCATTTGAGCAGATTTCTTATTCATTATTATTGTTGTTGTTGTTGTTGCTGCTGTTGCTGTTGTTGTTGTTGTTGTTGTTGGTGTTGTTGTTGTCAGTATTATCATTGTTGTTCACCCCACATTGCCCCAGTTCATTCAGTTGTTTGAATTCAGGGCGTCTGGGTATCGACAGTTGCTGAAGTACACATATAACATTGCATTTCGTGCAGTGATTGCAACGTGGCTGAATTCTTCACAAAGACGTCGAGTAGGCGCGCACGTAACTGTTGGTTTGTAGGTTTCTTTTAAGTGACATGTTGTATTCTTTCAGGGAACAGAGGTTGTAACGGCGGCTGGATTAGCTATGCCTACAACTACGTGTACGCTCGTGGCGTTAACCAGCCGTACCCATACGAAGCCAGGGTAATACATATACAATGTTCGCTAATTTAGATTATGTAAATCATGTCATTATTTTTATTATTAATTAAAGTTCTGAGTAACTCGCAATAGTTGCTTTTCCGAACCGACGTTAATTCGTAAGTTTATCTCGCATCTAGCGACTTCTTTCACTATTTACACAACTATCCTCAATTATATACTCAAACAATGGGTATATTTATTTATATCAGTGGCCTTGTTGAACTTTGCATATAAAGTAATTCGCGAAGGCACGCACGCATGCACGCACGCACGCACGCACGCACGTCAGTATGTGACCAACAAGGGTTGTTCCGTTAGATACAACAATACAACATCATACGTACTTCAACATATCCTGTCCACATCACTATTTCACAGTTAGACTACCTTGTTAATGCGATTGATCGCCTCCTTTTCAGTTCACCGAGCAACATCATAAGTACTTCAACATATCCTGTCCACATCACCATTTCGTCATTAGACTACTTTGTTAATGAATGATTGCTTTCGTTCCAGTCGACCGTGTGTCGCTACAAATCCAACAATGTCGGCGCTAGATGTCGGGGGTATCGGGTTCTAGAGCCAAGCGAGGCTGCACTCAGAGAGGCTGTGGCCACGGTGGGTCCCATCGCTGTCGCAGTCGATGCCAGCAGGTCGTCGTTCAGGTATATATCGATGTTGTGTCAGGCATATCCCCGTTATTGTGGAACAATACGATTCATCTTTGCAATGACGAACTCCATTGAAGGAGGTTGTTTGGAGGGTGTCGTGATGGTAACTAGTTTGTCAAGGGAGGACCTCAGATGCGATTAGTTTTGATAGTCTTTTCATCGCGCCTTTATAGCGAAAGGGCGGATAATTGATGTTTCATGATGTGGTGAAGACTGCATTGAAGTCTCGAGTATTTACGGCTCATCAACACGCTAGGGTAATTCGGGTATTCCGCGAGGAAAAACCCATGCGCTATTCTTTGAACAAGCGACGTCTACCCCTAGTGTGTTGATGAGCCGTAAATACACACACA
>SDWI01001462.1:0-10000 GCA_009193005.1 Lamellibrachia luymesi | reverse complement strand
TCATCATCATCATCATCATCATCATCATCATCATCATCATCATCAACAACATTACCACAATCACCAATCATCATCCATCATCATTAACATTACCACAATCACCTATCATAATCATCCATCATCATCACCATCGTCGTCGTCATCATCATCATCACAGACTTTGTCAAACTATTTCAGGGAAACGTTTTCAAAAGTTGCGCCCGTTTGTTTTACGCATTTCTTGCGCAGTTGTTTCTAAAAGTTCCATTTTAATCCGTCCGCCTAGTCCTCTGTTTGCCTTCGTGTGTTTCTATTTGTTTTTAATATAATATCTGTAAACCAGCACAAGCACGCCCACACACAGCGCATGCACACGCACTATCATAAGCACACGCAGGCACATATACAATTTTTTTATAGTATTTTACCCCCAAACTAAACGCCAGGCAATGTTCAGGTTAACATGTCAGGTATATACTCACATATACTACACACATCTGGTGTGATTGATTCGATATTAATCGGATTTTGTACGACGTACGTTTCTAGTTTTCTCAGTGATACATAAACTAATTGTTGCTGCACTGATTGGCAATGGCGGCCATGTTGTGACGTATGCCGTTGTAACAGAACGACCCCCGTCTACCTTGCAGCTGGGGCACCTCATGGGGACTGGACGGCTACATGATGTTGGCTCGAGACAGCGGTAACATGTGTGGAGTAGCCAACTACGCCTCGTATCCCATCTTATGAATGAATTATGAACGTCGTCAAAGCCGAACTGTGTACACAGTGTAATTGTCATCAGCAAATAAAATAGCGAACAATGTTAATGTGACGTTTTACGGTTTATCGTGCGATGTCTTCCACTCTCGCACGCTTATGTCAAAAGTATCTTTGACATTCGTGTTCTGGAATGTAAATGTTTATATCGCTATTGCGATATAAGAGATCGGGCAATTAATGAGTGACGTCTGCGAGTGAGTGTATATGTGTATCGTATATTACAACGTTGGAGGTGTGAGACGAATGTGCGTCAACCGACACATGTTCCGCGGAATTTATGTGGATCGGAGCTTCTGTTGGCGCCATTAGTCATAAACAATGCGGCCGTAATAATTTATGTCATGAAACCGTCTGCGTCACAGAGTTGTTGTAGCTACGCTACAAAATACAGTCATTACTGGAAGTAACACTCAGTGAACCCATCATCCATTTACTATTACACCTTCAAGTCGAAATCACAGTCACATATCAATCACATTTCAAGAAAGGCGTCACGCAGCAGTAGATGGTAACAATTACTTGTGTACTTGGCTGTACCCGCCCGTTTGTCATGGAATGAGTAACTGCAGTGCGTTCGTTGTTATGTTGTAAAGAATACTGTTATTGCGAGAAAACGTTGTTTGTGGGAAAGTTGAATTTTCCTGCGTGCACAAGTAATGGCCAACAAATACAATGTAAGGGTATCTACACTATACTGTGGCTGCGACGACGCGGTGCCGGTGCTACGACTGTCGCATTGAGGCAGATTGCGGCTTAATCACTGCAAATAAACCGCGCATGTTAAAGGGAAACAAAAGTCACTATGACTGTTACTAAGACATAACCATTTGCAACTACAATTAAGAATACCATGCCAGCGGTTTACCTGGAAAAGCTTTTTGAGCACACAACATCTGATCAGAGTGTCTATAATTTGTATAAATGCTGCCAGCGTGAATATGTTTAAAAACAAAATTAACAAATATTCCAGGAATGCGGGTTACACATAGATGACCATTTTGTGGACCCTTGATAAGCCAATGGCTTGCTTGTCCACTTACCATCTTGGTCTTTGCCTTGGATGGCAATCTTGTTAATTGGATGGCTATCCTGATTTCATGGGCCGCGCCATACTGTTTGGTAACCCTACGTCAAATTAAAATATATTTGCATACCATTATTCCTATACGTGCCAATAGGATATGACCATGCTGCTTGCGTCTGAACTCCAAATTAATGTAACATATTTTAGCCTTTGTTTATTAAACTAGTCCTCTTTCTGACATAACATCCCGTTTGATTGATACTTTGCGTTGGTTCTGTACCCACAGAGCTTAATTCTTCATAAAGTAATCTAGGTTTCCCGATTTCCAAGAACTGCCAATGCGCTTTTTGGTCGCGCTGGTTTACATATCAATCCTCGATTAACCGGAGAAATAACCGGAATCTCCCACTTCTAGGACATATTCTTAGTAAACCACTGGCGTGATGTTCTAGATTTCGTCCATGTCTCACTGCCGTACAGCAGGATGCTGAGGACACAGGCCTTGTACACTTGAACCCTAGTGTTCCGTGTGAGTGCGCCGTTTTCCCACACCCTCTTGGTCAGTCTGGACATGGCGGAAGAAGCTTTGCCGACGCGTTTGTTGATCTCGACATCAGTGGACAGGTTCCCGGTGATGGTTGAGCCCATGTAGGTGAGGTATTGGACAACTTCTAGCACACCGCTCGTTAATGTTGATGGAGAGAGCGTTGCGGACATCCTGACCCATGATGTTCGTCTTCTTGTTGCTGATGGTCAGGCCAATTTCTTTACAGGCATCAGGAAACCTGTCTATCAGTCTTTGAAGGCTCTCTGCGGAGTGGGACGTAAGAGCAGCATCATCAGCAAAGAGAAGTTCACGAATGAGGGCTTTGCGGATCTTACTCTTTGCTTTCAGGCGGGCTAGATTGAAAAGCTTGCCGTCCGATCTAGTGTGGATGTAGATGCCATCTTCAGAGGTTCCAAACAGGGTAGACGCGAGGACACAACCCTGTTTGACTCTGCTTTTGATGGGGAAAGCGTTTGAGACTGCTTCGTCATATCGCACTGTGCTTTTCATGTTGCTGTGAAAGGCTGTGATCATGCTCAACAGCTTTGTTGGACGGCCGATATTTTCTAGTAGTTGGAACAGGCCGCTCCTACTGACAAGGTCGAAGGCCTTAGTCAGATCGATGAAGGCAATGTTGAGGGGCATTTGTTGGTCGCGGCATTTCTCCTGTAGCTGGCGCAAGGAGAAAAGCCTGTCGCTGGTTGACCTGGCTCTGTGGAAGCCGCACTGAGCCTCGGGGTACACTCGCTCTGTGGAAGCCACACTGAGCCTCGGGGTACACTCGCTCTGCGGAAGCCACACTGAGCCTCGGGGTACACTCGCTCTGCGGAAGCCACACTGAGCCTCGGGGTACACTCGCTCTGTGGAAGCCACAATGAGCCTCGGGGTACACTCGCTCTGCCAGCTTTTGCAGTCTGTTCAGGATGACTCGCGCAAAGGTTTTGCCTACAATGCTGAGCAGAGAGATACCGCGGTATTTATTACAATCGTCGCGGTCACCCTTGTTCTTGTACAGGGTTATTATGATGGCATCCCGCGTGTCTTGATGCACTGTGGCCTCCTCCCAGCAATGGCAGACAAGTTTGGTGAGCAGCGCAGGTTTGGCACACTTGATTATTTCTGAGGAAATGCCGTCACTTCCCGTGGCTTTCCCTTTTACCAGGCGGCCTATGACGTCACTGAACTCTTTCTCCGAAGAGAGTTCGTCAAGCTCACGCATGACAGGCAAAGGTTCAGCAGCGTTGATGGCGGTTTCGGTGACAACATTTTCCCTGGAGTAGAGGACTAGATAGTATTCTGACCACCGGTCCATCTGTTTGTTTGCATATGTGATTGATTTATCCTGTTTTGCTCTTTAGTGTGACAGTTTCCTTGGTGGTAGGTCCAAAAACTTCCTTTATCCCTGGAATGTCGCCAGTGTCAGACGACACTTGAATACAGCCGCAAAGATTGTGCCAGTAGTCATTGGCGCATTTCCTAGCTGTCTTTGTGCTGTGGATCTTGCTGTTCTGAGAGCAGAAAGTGTGGATACGTTGGAATTCTTCTTGTAGTTCAGCAGTGCTGAGCACTTAGCTTCAATGACAGGCTCCATGACTGAGAGGTGGGTCTCAAACCAGTCTGTGTTGCTTTTCCTCTGCTTGCCGAAAGTTGTCGTGGCGGCATTGTAGATACTGTCTCTGATGTGTGACCATTTGGTTTCAACGCCTCCTCCAGGCGTACTGTGCAGATTTTGTTCAAGGGAATTGAGATATATTTCAGTGAGCGCTGGAACTGCGGCATAGGCAGCGTTGAAACAAGGACGGCACTTCCATTTGGAGTGGTGTATCTTCTTTGGTCGGAGTTTCACCTTACTACATACCACGGCGTGGTCAGTGTTACAGTCCGCACTGTGAAAGCTACGTGTGTTGAGCACACTGTTAAGGGAAATACGTCTGGTAATGACAAGGTCCAACTGATGCCAGCGATGGGATCTGGGGTGTTTCCACGAGACCCTCTGAAACCGGGGTTTGCTTGATAGAATGTGTTAGTAACGCAGAGGTTGTGGTAATAGCACAGCTCGAGCAGACGTTGTCCGCTTTCATTCATTTTCCCAGTGCCATAGTGTCCAGGGCAGGTAGGCGGCCTTGAATCATGGTCGTCACTGACCCTGGCATTGAAGTCCCCCAACAAGAACAGGCGTTCAGAGTGGGGGACACTGTTGACAGGTCTTTGACTTCCGGAGGGGAGCAGAGTGTTGGAGCGTATATGGTCAGCAAGTTCACTGAGCCAATATCAATATTTCATTACGTGTAGCACAAGAGTTACCAGAGCCAGGTGATCATGGTTGGAACTACAGCGAGAATGAAAAAACTGCATGAAGTTACTGAAGGTGTATGCCATTTACTCGCAAACGAAATGACCTCACGACAATGGCAGAGCTACATTAAAGACCAAGTCATCGCCTTCATGGCAACTTTCACGCACGCACGCACGCACGCACGCACGCACGCACGCACGCACGCACGCACGCACGCACGCACGCACGCACGCACGCACAGACANACACACACACACACACACACACACACACACACACACACACACACACACACACACACACACACAAACAAACAAACAAACAAACAAATAAATCGTTTTCACTAAGCTGTACGTTAGCGGTAAGTTATTGTGTGCTACGTTCTGTTCTGTAGAACAAATATGTTCCTAAATCTGGCGTCGCTGCTTCGTTCCGGCATCATTTGTAACCACTGCTTGCATATGTCTGTATACGTTAGCACGTAATCTAAGTTAACGCCTGTGATTGGTGAGGTCTGGAACACCCATTGACGTAAGAGTTCAGCCAGGCGTGACGCAGTGTTCTTGTAGGGTGCGCCAGGCGACAGCAGAGTCAGCTTGGTGAGACGGAGACCAACGCACTTGTTTTGAGTAGTCGCTACAACGGCACAAGATCAACATGGCGATGGTAAGTTAGCAATCCATTTTATAGTAGGCAACGGAACACAATAATAACTCAAGTGTAACTATTTGTCCGGACCATTTGATGTGGTTGCTTTATTGTCGCCATCATACAGTCAGTATAAATACTTCATATCGCCTTCAGATTTTTTTTCGTCAATTTGTACATATAAATGCATGGACGGATTTTGGGGCCAAAGCTGTGTCCACAATTCTGGTTCGCACTATTCATATTTGTCTTAGCTGTGATGTTTCTGTGAAGCATTCACATACTCACATATAATATTCTATTTGTTCAAGGAAAAACTTCTCATTCGGTAAAAACTTAATCACTTTATTTCAATCCTGGCAAGCATATTGAGCAGCAATACCTGTCCATAACGGATACCTGTCCATAACGGACACTTTTGAAATTCCCGAATGACTTCCTATTAGTTAGCACTTTCCGCCAACTGTCCATAGCGGCCACCTGGCCAATGTGCAAAATGGACAGGGAAATTTTACCCAACTTTTCATAGTCACCCTGTCGCTTGTGGACAGCTCAACGTGCATTGACAATCCTTCGGGTCGGGCTAGCTGAGCCACCGCTGATACGAATTACTTCAATATAAGAATGATTATACACATGAAATATGTGTTTATTGCATTTTAATAAGATTCCGAATATCATCGGAGACGTTTTCTGTGGTCACGGAGTTTCCCGAAATGTGTCATTCCAGAATTATCAAGTCTACGCAGACGATCGCGCCGATTTCGCGACTGAAAGTTGACTTGATAAAAAAAACAGCAGCCAATATTTCATAGTCAGCCCACCGCTTGCGGGCAGTTCAAAGTGGGGCAGTGATTTATTTCATCAACTTAATTTATGGCCCACGTCCAACTGGCAGTCACAGTAGCATTGGACGGAATGTGCTGTAATAATAATATATTTATTCGCGCATTAAATATGGCAATTGTACAATATTTAAAATACAGTAATTTCAGTAATGACTAAAATCATTAACATCATCATAGCTAAAAAAATATCGACCATTTATAATTTCAGTCATGTCAGATAGAACACTCACGTTAGATAACCTTTCGTCGGACGCGCCCACTGCCACACGCGGCCAGTAACACTAGCAGACACGTCATCATGCATTCTGTATTCATAACGCATATGACAGTAGTTACCACCACAATTCGACGATGGATTTTGAATTGATAGTTTAGCAACACTACTTATCATTGGCGACTTGTGGTTTAGAGCCTTATGAATAAATTTGATGAACCTTTGCTTTAAATTGATCAATAGTGGCCAACTATCAGACAACAACGAGACAACATCGCCGTGTGTAAGAGATGCCAGTCCCCACAACTGTCTGAGTGCCTTGCGTCATGCGATACATATATTACCAACACTTTTACTCTGGAGATCCCACAGTGGAGCTCCTTAGTAAGAGCAGCAGTACTGTTTTAATAACTTGCACTTTACAGCAGTCTTTATATGACCAAAATCATCCATGAACATGTTATACCCTCTCCAGAAGTTTGCAATGGCATCGGCAAATAGGCTATCCTTATTAATAGTGGATAAATGGAAGCCCAGATGTACAGCATCCTGAACTCTCTGCAACTCGGTGCCATTAAAAACAATTGTTCTGTTGTCGGGTTTACAACTCCGACCTCTAAACACAAGATACATACTGTCCGCACTATTAAACTTAATACAGTAATCGTCTGCATATTGTTCACATATCTCGATTAATACCTTGAGTCCAGACCTTGTAGATGTTAGCAGGGTCAGTTCATTTGCATATCTTATGCCACCCGTATAGTGGTTACACATGTGGCATCCCACACCAATCTTCTCTAACTTTTGAAATAATCCATCCATATATACAGAGAAAAGTATAGGAGAGAGGATTGCTCCCTGCTTGACTCCATTACAGGCGGTAAACTGGGACGAGATACTACAGCCCAATCTCACTTGAAGTTTTTGTTTAGTCTACAAATACAGCAGCAATCTTAACACCAGAGGCGACACCTGACGCTTTAGAAGTACTCTAAAAGGCTTACAATAGTTGACTCTGTCGAAAG
Organism: Lamellibrachia luymesi; assembly: GCA_009193005.1. Lineage (NCBI taxonomy): Eukaryota > Metazoa > Annelida > Polychaeta > Sabellida > Siboglinidae > Lamellibrachia > Lamellibrachia luymesi. The sequence goes on along the minus strand of SDWI01001462.1, from coordinate 2,630 downwards.
CTTTGCTGGCATCTAACATGAGTGCATACACTTTACTACCATTACCAGTGTTGTAATGACTGATTGTGTTTGTATTTATCAGAAAAAAATTGAGCTATTTCATCATCGCCCACCACACCATCAACACTAGAATGCAGGGATTTATTTCTGCCCTTTTTACGGTGTACCTCAGACCACAGGTCAAGGGTTATGTTCTCACTAATGGCCTCAGCCATCTTAGTGGTATAAGTCTATCACCTTCTCTCATAATGTGTCTAACAACCCTGTGATACCGAGCCCTTGTGATACGCCTCATTTCTGTAATATCATCCTGGTGTGGATTTCCCAATGATCGCCAGTGCCGATGCCAGAAGAAAGCTTTAGATGTTCAACCTCTTTCGATCATCCAGGAACCTTCCTTCTATCACCAATTTAGCTTGGGATAGGTGACAGGTATACATTCAGATGCGTTTATGCACATATCTAATATCTCATTATATAATCTAGATAGTTCATTAACATGTTTTTACACATAGCATTCTTACACTGCAATGCCCCTTTGTCATATAGTAACGTGTGAAGTTTACATTCAAAGTCACTCCTGTATTGATCAATTCATTCAGTACTGGCTTTATACCAGGCTAGCCTGTGGCAATAGTTCCTTTCAAACATTTAAATCTACATTTAAATCCAACCTGATTTTAAGTGGCACATGATCAGAAAACAACAAGTTTTCTATAATATAACATTCCAGCACCCTCTGTCCCATTGTAGCCCTGACCATAAAATGATCAATTCTACAACTAATAGCGTTTGGACATCTTGGTTAATTAATTTTTATATAAGCAATGTTCCTGTATTAATAAAATATAACATTCTTTGCTAATATCATATATAAAATAAAATTTCGGGCCTCTGTCTTTGAAATGTTTACAGTTGTAGCTAATCATTGTCAGAGGATGCACATGGTTAGTATATTAAGCGTTTAACATTATTCTTTAGTTTAGAGTGACAGCATCCTTATCCCAGATAGACTCAATCATTGTCTTCACATAGCATTTCCTCACATTCCAACCCTTTGGACCAGAAGAGAGGATCTTTGACTTTGTTCATGTCATCAACCGAGATTGTAAACTTAAAGGAGTTCACCCTAGCATTGTCATTACTTGACTTTGTTATTTCAGGATCGTTCACTCCTTTTCGTTTGATGTACTCACCGACCTCTTTGAGGCCATCTGATTTATGGACTGTCCATATAAAGAAGTCTCTAGTGGGTGGTGGCACTGCCGTTATACCTGCTGCATCGGTCCCTTTCGCCTCGATAGTCCCTCGTTTCCTCATTCTCAGCTCTTGATTACTGCGGTTCTCTCTCTGTAGCTGTCTCTTTTGTTTTCACCTTTGGTCTGCAGGAATTACAAACGTGCCCGGCAATACAGGGGGTGGCAGCGAGCCATGGTCTGCATCTTGCTGTCTTTCTCCCTGGCTACTGTCGTTGTTAGCCAGAGCCACACCACGGATATTGCCACCTATCTGCTGTTGTTGTTGAATACTGCAGCTACTGGATACAACCTATGTGTTGGATTCTCCGCATTACGACCATTGGTTTTAACTATCACCTGTTGGATCAGTTGCACGTGTAGTTTGGAGTCACATTCTAATGCAGTGATCTTCTGGCTGTTGTGCACGGTATCGGATTTGATATCGCCAAGAGTGTCCACGAACACTTTAAGTTCCCCTCAAGGTCTGCTAGTTTCTGGCCAAGACTCAACTCGGCTAATCCCCCTGGGTGACATTTTGAGATCGTTTTGCAGTCATGTGCAACAAACTGTTGATATCATTCTCGAGTAGGCTACTAAGAGCCCTCAGTGTGTCGTCCCACACAGCCTCTTTCTCGGTTCTGTTGCAAGATGTTTGTCTCGATTGCATACGTTCTAAAATGTCATTCTCTTCAAATTTGGACCACAAGATACACTTTCCGTCATTCAGTGCATCTCTGGTATAAAATGCAGCCATCACTGTTGTGATACTGTCTTTGCTGGCGCCGTCTCTGTGGTACTCGCATACGTCAGTGCTTCGTTCACGAGAATAACAATGTCAGTATTATCAGCTGTTTGAGACAGAGCGGCACTGTTCTTTATATTACACGCANTCATTCTCGAGTAGGCTACTAAGAGCCCTCAGTGTGTCGTCCCACACAGCCTCTTTCTCGGTTCTGTTGCAAGATGTTTGTCTCGATTGCATACGTTCTAAAATGTCATTCTCTTCAAATTTGGACCACAAGATACACTTTCCGTCATTCAGTGCATATCTGGTATAAAATGCAGCCATCACTGTTGTGATACTGTCTTTGCTGGCGCCGTCTCTGTGGTACTGCGCATACGTCAGTGCTTCGTTCACGAGAATAACAATGTCAGTATTATCAGCTGTTTGAGACAGAGCGGAACTGTTCTTTATATTACACGCAGCACAGGTGGTGTTGCCAACCTTAACTCTTCTTTTGCCGCATTTGATACACTTGACGTTGTTATTCGCCATAACAATTAAGCCAAGGCCAGTGTACGAAGCTGACTAGTTCACCTAGTACTTCGCACCTTCACGCACCTTTCCCATCCTCGCTACCTACCCCTCTACGCTATGCAACCCCTCTCTTC
>SDWI01001461.1:93604-109614 GCA_009193005.1 Lamellibrachia luymesi | reverse complement strand
TTTAACAAATCTGGTAGCAGAGTGTTGCACTCTTTCAAGGCTTTTAACTTGTGAAATGGTGTGAGGATTCAATATGGGTGACGAGAACTCGAGTTTTAGCCGGATTAGCATGTTGTAGGCTGTTAGTTTAACTTCGGGTTTACACGGGCCAATAATTCGTTTTATCGTGCCTAAAACGTTCGACGATTGTGAAGTTATGTTAGTTACGTGATTTGTCCAGGTTAATTTGGAATCCAATTTTACTCCGAGTTATGAGTGGCTGGATACAGTGGATAATGGTTGGCCAAAAAACGAGTACTTGTGTGGGCTGGGCTTAGTTTTGTTTGTTATTGTTTGGAGTTGGTATAGGTCATTTTGGAGAATTTCGTGGTCGGTTTTGGAATAAATTTTACGATATATAATACTGTCATCTGCAAAAAGCTTATAGAAGATTTAATGTTCCCATCTATGTCTTTTATGTAGAGTAAGAAAAGGACATGTCCTAGACTGAACCCTGTGGGACACCAGATGTGACATCTGTGATGTCCGACAGGGCTCCGTTAACTTAGACTCTCTGTTTGCGGTTGGATAGAAAAGATTTGATCCAATTTTGAGTGTTTCCAGTTTCAGGAGGTCAATTTTTATAGAAGACGTAGGTGAGGCACTTTGTCGAAGGCTTTGGCAAAGTTAAGCAGGATTGCGTCAATGTGGGTCTTGTTGTCCATAGCAGTCATCCAGCCGTGGACTGTCTCAATGAGTTGAGATTCACAAGACAGTCCCGACTGGAATCCGTGTTGGAAGTGGATAATTATGCTTGAGCAGGTGCGTCCACATATTGCTTATGTTCCATTACTTTACAGAGGTTGCAGGTTAGTGATATGGGTGTGTAGTTAGCAGGGTCAGATTTGTGGCTCTTTTTGTGTATGGGAGTTACTAATGCTTGTAGCCAGTCGTTAGGAAGTTTACCTGTGTTGTATGATTGGAATGGAAAATGTGGCTGATGATGGGAGCTATCTGCTTTGCAGTTTCTTTAAGGACACTGGCTGGGAGTCTTTAAGGACTCTGACTGGGAGTCGAAGGTTCCCCATTTCCCTTACTCGGCGCAGTCCGTGCAAGGCGAAGTTGCAGTCGTCTACGCTTTCGACCCTTCCCGAAAGTAACTACATGCTTTTTACAATCCGGCATGGTTTCATATGTAGAATTACTTTTATAACTGCGGAAAAGAAATGGTGTAGAGCGATGGCGATTGTAAACAAAAGGGGTCGAGTTCATGCATTTCGACCGATCAGCGCAAGCGCATGACGTTACGTGGTCCATTCTATACAAACATTGCCATAGATCGGCAGGTTGGGTTCGGGTCATAGGGGTAGATTCTAACCGGAATAAGTCGGAAACAGCCGAAGATTTTAGAAAAACAGTAGTACCATCATGCAGTGCGATAGTGAAGCTGGCTGTTGGTATGCGATATGTCAACAAAGGTTAAAAATGACGGTAGATTTACGCGATCAAACACAAGCGATTTTTCTATCGGCGCTGCTTCATTGCACATAAACAAAAGAAACTAGATACTAGGGCTGTTGCTAAAACGTGTTTTTAATGCATTTGTCTTATTCATTCATAGTAACAATGTGCACAAACTGGAAAATCACCGAATTTTTTTGGGGGGACTCAGTAATGCGAAATCCACGGTGTCGCGTTGTGGTTTTCGTAAGAAAACACACTGCTGCAGCTGGAAGGCAAGTTTTGTCTGTGCCGTATACATTTACGTATCAACATGGGAGTATTTCTAAGTTAGCTATGACTCGTCTGGGTTGAAAACGACCAAGTCCGTTACTGGTGACATCTGTCAAACGTATCAACTCAAATGCGGAAGTAACTTGCTTGCGTCGATTTGTTTGTTCCACGAGCTATAAGCCAAATTTGATATTTAAATAAAACACTTGTCGAGCAATTAGTAGTTTCGTACTGATCACGTGTTGTATTGTTTGAGTGTTGTATTGTCTGCTAACTTATTGTGTTATGTTCCCAAATGGGTCAGTTATAACCTTGTTCCACAGAAGAATTCATGTATAATACGAGTTGAAATGAGGAAGGGATTAAGGCTTTGCTATGTTCTTACGCGCTACAGTGGGTTTGAATCATATCACTGCTGAAGCGAAATGACGCTTTACATTAACTGTTTGTCAAATAAGCCAGAGGCCTTGTTTAATGAAGCATAATCAAGCTGAGCTATAATATAGTTACTTACTTACTTAGGCCCTTAACTCCTCCTGGAGCATAGGCCATCCACAACATTTCTCCAGCGCCTCCTGTCTTGGGCAATCCTCTCCAGGTGTTGCCAGCCATTCCCTGTTTGCTTGATGTCTGCCTCGAGGTCACGCCGCCGTGTGTTTTTTTGGTCTTCCCCGCTTTCTCTTGCCTTGGGGTTCCACGTCAGGACCTGTCTGGTTATGTTTCTGCTTGACTTTCTCAAGGTGTGGCCAAGTCATCCCCATCTCCTCTTAAGGATCTCTCTCTCTCTCTCTCTCTATTTGGGCTTGGTGTGTTCTAATCCCAGAGGTCTTTGTTGCTCACCCTGTCCATCCAGTGTATTCGCATAATTCTTCGCAGGTAATGGTTGACAAATGATAATATGGTGTGGATGTATTATGTGTGGAAAATAATTTTCTATCCAGCCTTTTTAATAGTTGTAAAGAATCATATACCCTTTTAATAAAAAAGACGAAAACACATATGTTATGTAAAATGGTTACATTTTGTAGTTGTTATTATATGTGTTGGTGTGATATATCTTAAAAAAAACAAATGTAATCACTTGCTGAGTTTACGTTTACAATAGTCGTAATATCAGCATTGAGCAGGACCAAAAGTACAAAATGCAATTAGGTCACTGAATAGGGAGAAACTGAGGGAGGGACATTTAATGTAGTAAGCCAGACGAATATATGGAAGCAACTATCAAAGATAAACTATTATAAGTTAAATTAAGAAACTGAAAATAGGTTATTGATACAAATGGATGCTGATAATTAATGCCCATAAAAATGTGTTTAGAATATGGTACTGGGTCACAGTGGGCGACACAGGTACTATGAGGGAACATTTGGAAGCATTTAAATATATATTACTTGCCTTGTATGCCTTTTAAAAAATTTTTCAGTATAGTTCATATTCATGATAATATATGTATATTAATATATTTTATACCTTGTTTTTCTTCAGATAAAAGATCGGCGTGAATCAGACAGACGGCCACAACACCACCCATACCCAACAAAATATATGAGATCATGAAAGGTACATATGTGTGCTATTGAGATAATAACTTATTACTTCACGGCTAAGTGATGTACAATGTCATAGATTGTTTGCAATCCATGTAATTGTTAATATATGCGATGGTTTCACATTTTTCCCATGAGCACGTTCCCTTTCAAAATGTCCTGTCTGAGGTAAACATATCTACCATTTCGCATTACAACGTCATGTTTTCTGTGAAGATACATTCATTAGTTATGCCTTTAAAACGATGAGTATTCACCATTCAACGTACAACACATTACAATACGATTTGAAAATGTATTTTGTTCTTGTAGAGTTCTTCAACGATACGTTTCTGGACCGACTGGCGGACAAATTGGGAACAGAGTATTTTTCGCTTGGACTAAACCTAAACATTAATAGACAGCGTATAAAACGCTTGGAGCATGATCATGTGCGTGATGTGTTGCGCGTAAATTCCGAGATTCTTTCAATGTGGCGGGATGAAACAGTGAAAAGCGAAAGTAAAATGGTGGATGAATTGTGTAACGCCTTGTCAACTATTCATTTAAACAACATTGTGGATTTTGTCAGAAAAGGTGAGTTTACTGTTATGATTCTAATGTCGGTTTTGTAGCGACTCCATCAGTCAAACTACTCTAAGACTAAAGCAACGTCACAGTGTCTGCAACCATGACAATAATAATATTCTGTATACGTTGTTTTACTGAACTTTCTGCCTTGTAGATGAGACATTTTAATATAACGTGTGTGTACATCATCACAGAGATCCATGGAAAGAATGGGGACATTAGCGATGCGATGTCATGTCAATGCTCCTCGTGGTCTTCTTGATTACCCCGACGTTGTTTTGTGACATAGTTTGTTTATTTATATATATATAATTAAAATATATAATTTATATATTAGTGTTTGCCCATGTGGCATCCCACACCATTCTTCTGTACCTTTTCAATATATATATATATATATATATTTATATAAAAAAATTATACATTGAAAAGGTACAGAAGAATGGTGTGGGATACCACATGGGCAACCACTATGCGCGTGGCACAGGATTTGCAGATTACCTGACCCTGCAAACACCTACAAGGTATGGACGGTATTAATCGAGATATGTGAACAATATGCAGACGATTACTGTGTAAAGTTTAATAGTGCGAAGAGTGTGTATCTTGTTCCAGAGGTTGTAGTTGTAAACAGGACGACAGAACAGTTGATTTCAATGGCACCGAGTAGTAGAGTGCACATGATGCTGGGCCACCTTATATCCTCAACAAAGAAGGACAGCCGAGTCGCCGATGGCATTACGCAATTCTGGGGAGGGTATAACAGGTTTATGAGTGATTTTGGTTATATAAAGACTGATGTAAAATGCAAGTTATTCAAACAATACAGCTGTTGTTACTACGGAGCTCCACAATGGGATCTCCAGAATACGTGTTGGCAATATGTGCATCGCATGGCGGAAGGCACTCAGAAAGTTTTGGGGGCTAACACTTCTTACACATAGCGATGTCATCGGGTTGTTGTTTGATAGTTTGCCACCATTGGTCAATTTAAAGCAAAGGTTCATGAAGTATATTCATCAAGCTTTAAACCACAAGTCGCCTGTGATAAGTAGTGTTGCTAAATTATAAATTCAAAAATCCATGGTCGAACTGTTGTGGTAACTGTTGTCATATACGTTATGAATATAACATGTATGACAACATGTATGCTGGTGATAGTGGCCGCGTGTGGCAGGCGGGCGGGACTGACGAAAGGATATATGACGTAAGTGTTCCATCTGACGTGATAGACATTAGAAAATGTGATATTTTAGCCATGATGATGTTAAAGAAGTCATTACTGAACTAACTGTATTTTAAATATAGTGCAATTGCCACACAGTGCAATTGCCATTGCCAATTCCCATTTCATATGCGAAATAAAGATATTATTAACAATGTGAAATAATAATTGGTAGACAAATGTACAATGTTTGAAATGACATGTTGTAGAACACAATCGATATAAGAAAGAGCCGATTCCAAAAGGTAACGTCTATAAGATTGTGAAAGTGTACAGGTATACGAATAAATAGCCGTAGATGAAAAACGCAACCATTACTTTTTACTCTCTGCACTACTCCGCTCAGCTCAATTATTCACTCACAAGCTGGATTACCACCTATGTGTAGATGATACACAGATTTACCTTTTTCTTGGCCGCCCCGGATACGTGCACATACTGATTATACCTTTATAGAATTTTAATATAATTGTTAATCTTAACAACTACATATTTATTGAAACAGCGAATCTCTCCTCAAGAAATACAAACATATATGTATTGGCCTATTCGTTTATTTAGGCATAATAGCTGTGGTTCATCATTATCTGTATTTACAGCATTGCAGGAGTTGGGCTCGAGAGAGGACTGGGGCATCAGGGAGGAGGCGGAAGGGGCCACGTCGCAGTTGGAAAAGCGTAAAGTTGGTGTGCAAGCAAAAGATGACAGCGGTAAGGAGTAACCTGATATAACCCTTGTCAACGTATACTAAAAATCGTTATTTTTTTTATTAACAGTCTCTCATAGACATTGACAAACTTAAATGTGATTAGGTTTGTATTGTAATTATTTAAAGCAACTCGGTCAGCCATCGTGTAAATAAAATGTAATTAAGATTATTGCTGAATGATTAATGTTATCGTGTGAGTACTGCACAAAACACATGTTGCATGTCCAGTCGTATACATCATTCAATGCCAAACGCAGACATTGTTATTTACCTTTGATATGGCCTTTTTGACAACATTAAATGCGATACCATCGATCAAAGTCGAAGAACATATGACAGATGACTGTGCGGATAAATATCAGTCGTCTTGTGTTGTGTAATTCACATTATTTAGCTACGTTGTCTGTAAGTAATTAAAATGTATCAATAAGACACATCTTGGCTGCTTCCTGAATACCGAGCAATCAGTCCTGCGGCACAATTGGGATAACGCAATTCCAGTTTTCATGTGAAGCGTTGTGCAATAAGTAGCTTTGTCAGATATTAGTACACGTGGCTTACGAACGCTACCAATACAAAAGTACGCATGCAATGTGGATTGGTTTCTGGTATACGACGTACAGACGGCAGAGGCAAACACATCATGATCAGTTACCAATGGGACCGCCAGGATCTGATGAAGCGAATCAGAGACAACTTGAAGGAGGCTGGCTACAAAGTGTGGATGGACGTGGACCACATGAGTGAGTAAAATGTCTTGAATCATTATTGTAGTCGACCTTCCAGGTGAATGTTATAAACCCGTTTGACATAACGTTTATGTACGTCATAGACGCACTTCTTTGTGAAATGTTATCACACAAAAAAACATAAATTTACTACCACTTTTTTATCTTCAACTAGATGAATTGTCACCTGTGGGTATAAATTTCCAGTACAACAGTATACGTAGTTAATGAAAACTAAAAACATTTCATAATAAGAATTATGTTTAACCAACGCATATAATTTATTATAGGCATTATTAAAAACCGTTTATCACGATATTACAATGTCGCCAATCAACATTGTCACGGTGACTTACAAATGTTTCTATCCACAATAGCACTCCCCCAACTTCTGTTATATTCTTAACAAGATTTCCCGAGATAAAAACAAAAACTGTATTAGTAAATGAAAACGTACGTTGCTACAGTTACGTGTTCTCGTCGCGTGGCTTCATAAAACAAGGGGACAATGACAGTTTGTGTGTGTGTGCGTGCGTGCGTGCGTGCGTGCGTGCGTGCGTGCGTGCGTGCGTGCGTGCGTGCGTGCGTGCGTACGTACGTGATTGTATGTGGCTAGGCGCCTGTAGGGTAACTGCGCATCGGTCTGCTGGAGTTAGGAAATGTTTGGAGGCAATGGTAGTCTTATTCAAATTTACATAAGAAAATGTAAAATGCGCTACACTTCTTTTCTGAACAATACGTATCTAAGATTTTCATTAATACGTTGTCAAAGTATGATAAGTATTACCACAAGTAACACGTTTAATCTGGCATAAGTATTAGAGAAACATCGTGATTGAGAGAGAGGCATGGTTACCGCCAATGTTAGTGGTGAACCAATATTGGTTACCAATATTGGTGGTGAACCAATACTGGATACCGCCAATATTGGTTCACCACCATGTTTCTCTCTGTCGCGATGTGTTAATACAATAGGTTGGCAGGTGTCAACATTGTTGTATGAGTTAACAGTGGCCCGAAGTGACTAAGACACATTGCATATTCAGAAATTATCAGTTTGTTAATCTATGACCCGTTTGTACGTCATACAATCTAAATCTGCTAACCGCTTCAACATCCCCATCAGGTATTCCCTTACAATATTCCCGTACGGTATACCTGTACGGTATACCTGTACGGTATACCTGTACGGTATGCAACTATGTGGGAAGCCTTTCCTCTTAACTTCATCACTTCGCTATCTATTTTCTTTCAGTCAGCGGGGTCGCCACTAACTCTAATAGATGCATAGGCCTAAAACCATGATGTGTTCTCTTTAAAGTGGTACTCACCATGCAAACGTTACTGTTCTTTTGAAATTTCCCAAGTTTATGTATTGATTATGTAAAAAAATTACAACCACAAAGAAGACAAGTTGGTACGCTCAACTTGTTCCACCGGATATACCATGGAGATGCACCAACTCTTCTCAATAGCATGTTACCACTTCCTCCAGTAGCGCAACGAGCCACCGGGGCATCAACATCTCACCACACAGCTGGCAATATCATCTTCAAACTCGAGCAGAGAACAGTCTTACCAGATGGCAAAGGGCAGAACGCATGCCGCCTCTCGAATTAAATCCCAGATGAAATAGTTACAATCAAGACAAAATCTGGCTGCGGCCCTGTAGATAAATGAATCATAACCATCATAAACATAATGTTAACTTAGAACCAGGAAATACCTGTACATCATAAAACAAAACAAAAATGTGCCAGGAAGACCCGTAAAGTATCCCCGAATAATGTCCGACGCCTCACTTCTACTTTCCTTCATGGCAGCCGGCTCGACACTTGGGGCAATGGCCAAAGCTGTTGAAGACGCGAGTGTTGTGCTTATTGCAGCTTCACAGAAGTATAAAGAGAGTCCCAACTGTCGTAAAGGTAGGTGTTCGTGCATGTGCACGAGCGCGTGAGCCTACACGTGCGTGTGTAATAGTATATTTTTATTATTTAAATCTTATCTGGTATTGTTTACTAATTGATCATACACATCAGCTTAATACCAGGCTGTGCACAATTTGTGGCAGACTTAGTCACTATTAGTGTGTGCACAGCGGCAATCCTTGTTGGGTATGAATAAAATTGGATTGCCCGTTACCAACCTACCAAGTAGTTGGTGTATTTATACAAACAGAGAAAGGTCTGCACAAGCGTGTCCCCATTTCATTGTAAACACAAATACACCGGGAGTCGACGGGGTATCGAGCTGCGGAAAACACACGAAAGTATATTTTTATTATGTGACTTTCATCAAATTGCCTTATCTCTAATTATTTACCCGGCGCATGGGGAAATATCGGCCTATACATGTTGTTGAGGTCATCTGAAATGTTGGAATACCAAACAAAGACGAATGCGTAACATTACGCATACTATAAGATCAGCACGCGAAATATCATTAGTTTACTTACATGTCATGTTGAACTGCTTATAATTGCCAGATCAACATGACTTGTTAGAAACACGAATGAATAGCTAAGAAAATAAACTCCTATAAACTGTGCTTTAATGTAGTGCTCTTTACATTCGCACCAATTTACAAACTATTTATTATACTGTTGTTATTGTACTGTACAATTGGACGAATAACCAATTATGTATGTATGTTTGTTTGTTGTTTGATAAACAGAGGCCGAAAATGCTGATTCACTGCGACGGACCATCATTCCACTGATTGTGGAACCGGGCTACAAACCAGACGGCTGGCTCGGCATGCTTGTACGACCCAGGCTCTACTTCAATTTTGCAAAGGATGAACAGTTCGATTCGCTGATGACGGAACTTGTTAGGGAAATTGAGCGCCAACGAAAAGACTCTCAGAAGAAATGTAAGTTAGATTGTGAAATTATATGTTATTTTATTCAACATCCGTTACCGGAGAAGAAACATGCACATGTGTTTTCTATGTAAACAAATCAAATATGTACAAAACCGAGAGTTCTATATTTGTAATCGGGAGGATACGACTTCACTGTGTGGATTCGACAACGTCCGTAACAATCGTCGCTTCTCCAGAGGTGCTTGTACGACCCAGGTTGTACTTCAATTTTGCAAAGGATAAACAGTTTGATTCGCTGATGCCGGATCTTTTAAGAGAAATTGAGCGGGGATTAAAAGACTCTCAGAAGAAATGTAAGTTAGATGGTGAAATTATATGTTATCTTATTCAACAAATAGATAAAAAAATCAAATAGATAAAAAAAAACGTAGAGTTCTATATTTAATATCGGGAGGATACGACTTCACTGTGTGGAGATCGTCCATAACAATCGTCGCTTCTCCAGAGGTGCCTAGTAACATTGCAAAAAAGCGGTATATCTACCGCTTTTTATGATGTGTTGGTGGTAGATTATGATTTCGGGCCATAGGATTCGCGCCGCGGTCGCGAAGTTGGAGTGTGCCACGGGGGTTCCCCTTCCGGCAGAAGTTTTTTAATCAATGTTATGATTAATTTACTTAATTCGGGTGCACATTAGAGTGGATTTTCAACGTGGAATTGTGGTTTGGTTTATATTTTGATTTGAAATTCGTAAGTTAAATTTGTTATGCTTGAAATTGCGGATTGGGAATAAAGTTTGTCTCGAAGGTGGTAGAGTGGTAGATTGTTTATATAATGAAGAAAAAGCGGTAGACTTGGCACCTCTGTTTCTCGTCTGGAGGCAGACGTCAAAAGTATCGTTCTTGTAACTACGCCATTGCCATCTAACGGATTAATAAATACTAATATTGGAGGACATGGACTAACGCGTAGTGTTTCGGAAATCAGTATGCTCTTCAACGAAGTGTGTAGTAAATACAGTCCAATCTGTGATCTTGTTTTCACAGCTTAGCCATTGCTAAACAACTTCGCCCATGCAACGTTGACCATCCATGGCTATGTTTCATACTTTTTTGCCTACATGAACGTGTGTATGATACCCAGACGCTTCTTGCAAAAACATATTGCCGGGTGGACCATGACAATAATCTATTAATGTGCAGGCTGTTCTTCGTTTACGTATGTTGTGTACTTATGATATTTAGTGACTGTGTATTTATTTGCTGCAGAGACGAATTTCCGGAGACAACGCGAATGCGATTTTGAAATGGAGTTCCGCGCCTGTCTATCCAAGTGTTGCTGCTCGATACATGCACGTGGCCTCATTCCCCAAGAGAACATTTGAACTCCGTTTGTTTGCAAACTTGTGGAATCAACGTTAACTCAGCACAATCAGGACAAGCTAGGCGGAGCATTAGTCTCGGTAACTCGTATACTTTGAATACAGTATGCTACGGGGGATTGGTTCGATCTGGCAGTAAAATATTATCAAAACATGTAATTTCTTCGATTACCATCGGTTGGTCCGTTATATGCACACAGATAAGGTGATGTGAACGAAATTGACCACGTTTCGAAACTATAATAGGTGGACTATGATTGTCAATAAACAGGTTAAATGCAAATGAATTATGATTGTCTTCAACCACAACTATTTTGATTACTTACTCAATGTTTCGAATGCCATGGGCAGCCTTAACAGGAATTCTGGGACGGAAAGTTCTTCCTCTGCTCGCCAGTTGTCTTGGCAAGCAGGCCGTCCCATACGTGACTCAATATATATCCACCTCGTCTCGATTCATGCGAAAGACAACTCCAGTCATGATATATAGATTGAGTCACGTATGTCACACACACGCACGCAAGCACGAATACACACACACACACACACACACACACACACACACACNTGCCATCTGGGCCTTTGGCTTGGATGGCAAATCTTGTTAAATCTTGTTAAATCTATGTGTGGTACTTCTAAGGTACACAGTGGAACTGGTGGAACAAGTTCATGAATAACCTTTAGTTAGCTTTAGCTTACTTAGCTTTTTGGGGGTAGCAATGCATTTTATACTAAATAAAAAAATATTTCACGTAAATAAAAAGGCCTATTCCTGTGGCATTAGTTGTCAATATGTCTTAGCAGCCATCTTGACAACAGAAATGGCTGCCAAATCATTAAATGCTGGAATCCACAGCTTATATATCAGTTTCTAAATATAACCGTGAAACATGTATTACTGGGACTAGACGCACTTTTTGAGACCTCAGATCACAAGTCTATCTACAATTTAGATTACAAATCACATAATATATGCCATCTTTTTTAATATAAAGATTGTCACCATCACCAGTTACAAGATCACGGAGCTATTATATTGTGGAAGGATCTGCGTACCTAATTGTGCTTCTAATTTCATGCATAATGTACTGTACTAACTACCTTTACTGTACACCTGTGTATATCACCCTAATAGGAGATGTGGACATGAGTTAGCCGCCTGGTGGCGATGCTGCCTGGCCGTAGACTTGTAAGGTGCTGCCACCATTCGCATTAGTAAATGATTGCGGACATGGAATGAAATTGGCAATGTGAGTTTGAGAGTTTTCCGTGTGCTGTAGAGCACATTATATATTTAAGTCTTAACGACCCTTTGTAGACGTCTATGCACCTGACAAGTGTACACTTGTGACCCCGGCCGACCAAATCGGTGATTAGTCGGGATTTCAGATTTCGCGTGAGAGCCGCTCAAAGCCAAATTAGCAAATATGAATATCATAGTGATTTTCCAGTTTGTAAAGAAATGCAATTTTCAGCATTTCCTTTAACACTACATGCGTTCCTATATTAAAACTTATTAATAACAAGTGTTTTTAATGCAATCTAGAATGAGCCCTATCGATCACCTGTTATAGAATGACTGAAACAAAAGGAATTTGGTCGCTTTTTTACGGCGCAATTAGCTATGTCGCTGCGGGGTTACCACGTTATTTTGGGTATAACCGGAAAGCACGTGACGTCGTGTTTTCCGTCAACACGTCCATGCTCGATGGACAGAAATAGCTCAAATGCGACCAGTAAGCAGCCACCTGTTTACGACTTTGGTATGCTAATGAGATAAGTCAGGTGTCACGTGTCGTGCTCTGTCAATTTCTATTGGATGATCGCCTGTGCACATACGCAGTTCTGCTACTCAAATCAAAACAAGGAAGCCATTTTGCGAGTGGTCAGTTTAGAAGTTCATTGTTTTTCTGGAGAGTTTTATCAAGGTTGTACTTAAATTGTGTCGGATACGATTGTGCCGTGCCTTCATGCACCCACCGAAGACGATGGTGCATTCGAACGGCTAAGTGAAGAGTATACACTGTCCGGTGTCGACGAATCAAGCGACAGTGACACGGAGTCGGACTGCGAAGCGACCGAAGGCGGTGCCATTCCTGTGCCCGACAGCGTCCGTGATACTGAAGGCAGCGACGGCGACGTCGATGAGTTCAACATGCTGACAACTGACTTGGAGGTAACAATAGAACGGGCGGTGGCTTTACCCGAATACGTTCTACCGGAGCAAGATGATATCCTCAAAGCGACTGCTTTTACGTTTGTTTACATTCAATCAAGCCTTGTTCAATCAAACCAGATTCGATCAAATGCAACCAATAAGCAGCCACCTGTTTATGACTTTTGCATGCTAATGAAATAATTCAGGAGGATGTCGTCTTGCTCCGGCAGAACGTATTCGGGTAAAGCCACCGCCCGTTCTATTGCTGCGTCCATGTCAGTTGTGAGCATGTTGAACTCATCCACGTCGCCTTCGATGCCTTCAGTATCACGGACGCTGTCGGACACAGGAATGGCACCGCCTTCGCGGCCTCGTTCAGTCAAACCAGATTCGATCACTGTCATTGCATATTTTGCAAGCATAGTAACAATTTAGCGACTACTATGATTATATTTTTAGTTTACATATATGCCCACATTAAATAGTCACCTGTGCTGCTTAAATATAAATTATCAGGCTATACTTTGTTTTAACTGTCATGTTTTGTAATAAGCCAATAATAATGATTTACTGATTCGATTACAGGTGCGGATGCAAGTTGAATGGTGGTGAACCATGCTGTTCCCTGTTTTCACTAGAGGAAATTGTGTCAAGGCGATTGGACATATAGAAATTACTTCACGCAAGTGTTTTGACAGATATGCTCCTATGATAATAAACATCATGTTGCTAACATTAGTTTGCTCATGTTTCTGATTTAATAGAGGTGACGTAAAACATATAAAACATAATTATACAAGCATATTTCACCAAATTAAGAATGAAAGACTGATGCAACTTTCGTTCCCTTTTAAGATAGATGGATTGTTCCTATACTGTCACTAGTTGTATAAATGCAGCCAGCGTGCAAAACATAACACTCCTAAATAATATGCTTGAAAATGTGCATTGGCTATGCTAGTTACCGAAACAAGACATCATACAATATCGGGCCTAGGTGATATAATCCTCCCATAATATTTAGGGTTCTTGATTTTCAACAGATTCCACCATATTGTTTAATATTAAAATGTGGTATGTACAATGTGTGATTGTACGCCTCATGTATCAAACCAATTTTGATTGTCTCTGCCAAGAAATATATTTGTCAATATCTGCAGTCATGATGATATTTATTGGAGCCTATTCATCAGGATAGTTATTAAAATTATCTTTGACATCACTCAAATACTAAGGTGACATTGTGAATGTTGATGTTGTCAGTACAATGTCTTATCTGATTTGTGAACATAAGTGTTGTGCTATGATCACATCTACAATAATAACTAATAAGTAATATTATTGCATGTTGACAGCAGCATCATCAGTACAACGTTGATGGGACTACTCAGTCCATTCTACAAGCCGCTGCCTGGTATCAGTGGTACCAGCACTTCACGTTTCACTGGGCACACCCAGGGAAAGTGTTTGTGCACTCAACACTTGACTCCACCGAGACAGTGTTCAATATGATGACCACAGAGGTCAGTGCCCCTGTCGCTGTACCAGCACCCGGTAGGGATGCATAGCGACAGTCGTACCTGTATGACATCATCCAAGAGTTTGTGTCAGAAGCGCAGAAAGACATACTGTGTTGAAAAACCAACAACATCGGCAGCTGCAACCATGGCACCACATGGCACCACAGGGAAAGACCCGTGGTGGACCAATTCCATCAAAGCGTGTTCACTAAACAGCGAAGTATGTTCACAGGCACTAATGTGTAATTCAGCAATGTTTAATTTTAGAAATGCTCAGAAATCATATTTTACAAACATTTTGTATTCTTAGAATGTAATTATTGGTTATTACATACTATCAGTGTTAACAATGATCTATTTTGTATGGAGCTATTCAGTACCATAATTTTAAACATTATTATGTATAAGAATTGTGTTTAATTCTGGTGAACTAGTTTTGTATGTCCTATTAAAATAACTTTTCAGATTTATCCTTGATCCCTCTAATGTCATTGTGGTTTAATTGTTGCAATATAATTCATTGCTTGTCATGTATTCTATTCAGTAATATTTTAAGAATTCCTTGGAAATCTCAATTTAAACTTTTTGTGTTTACCCCTACCTTATTCATTCAGCGTAACTTTGCCAATGTTTGCAGCAGCACATTTGAATGTTATATACTTAATATTTCTAGGCTTTCCATGTACATAAATAATGCAAAACTTTAACACCCATTTTCATAATTTTTACTTGTAGACCCCTACCGTGTACATTGTAGTATAACTTTGCCAATTGTTCCTTCTAGTGTGCAATTATACAATGACATTCATATTGTGTGCCAAATATGAATGTTACACGCTCAATATTTACATGCTTTATTTGCACATAAAGAATGCAAAACGTGTAAAGTGAAGCATAACTTTGCCAATTTTTGCAGTAGCAGATATTTTTTCTAGTGTGCAATTATACTATGACGTAAATAAAGTTAGCCAAATTTGAATGTTACACACTCGGTATTCCTTGCTTTCCGTGTACACGAAGAATACAACATTTTAACGACCGTTTTCTCCGTTTTTACTTTTTTACCCCTACAGTGTACAATGTGGCATAACGTCGCCAATTTTTGTAGCAGCATCATAATTTTTGGAACACTGTAAAGCTGTTTCATACCCTGTCCGAAAAACATAAAAACAAAAAATTCCCTACTTATCACTGGTTTGGTCAGCCGGATCGCATATATAAGATACAATTCAACAACTAGAAGAAATACACTGTCACACACACATGCGGGTATTTCTTAATTAGCAATGTTGAGCGATCTTGAGATATTAATTGCTCCTAGTTGTTCTTCGGTTGACCATGATTTTATATGTTTGAAAAGACGCAGTAGAAGATGAATATCGCTTTGATCATAGTGTTGGGAATGGACTGTGCAGTGATTGACTTTTATTCTGTCGGCGAATCTCTACCCGCATACCATGATGATCTACACCTGGCAGTAACTGCTCAGGCACGACATTGTTGCAAGCATTTGCAGCGCCTCAATCGCAACGTAAACAACGAGCGCTGCAGCCAAAGTGAGCGAGTGTGAGTGTGTGTGTGTGTGTGTGTGTGTGTGTGTGTGTGTGTGTGTGTGTGTGTGTGTGTGTGTGTG
>SDWI01001461.1:32082-50097 GCA_009193005.1 Lamellibrachia luymesi | reverse complement strand
CCAATATTCGTGTTAGAGCGCAGTGATTATCAGGAAATTCGATCGTTGTAGCGGCCAGTTCGAATTAGTGTAACACCCGGACGAATTTAGCCGATTGTCCAGTTAAACAATGGTCACGCGGCAAAGCGGAAGCCTGCCAGTTACTGGCATACTTGTGGCATGCAGCAGCGTATGATGGCTGATGGAACCACGCCACAGCCTGCACAGCTGGCTGGCGTCAGCTGCCGATTTATTTACAGTCTGCTGTTGAGTCATAATTAATATTGTGCGATATAGTCTAAATGAAGCAGTAAATGCGTAATAACACCAATAAAACCACTGGACTTGTACGGCTGCATCAGAGAGTTCAATGTAACAATAGTAATTTTACTATCAAATATCATAGCTCTCGATATATTGATAAAGTCGTACACAACTGTGACTCGTATTAATTAGTCAGCTCTACAAGTAATCGTTATTTCCTTGCAGGATCGATCCCTGAAGTACATGTCCATGTCACGACATCATGCCGGAAGCAGTATTTTACAAAATGAAGTCGACGTGGCAGTTCCTGCGTTGTCGCATCGTTGAAATGTTTTGTAAAAAAGGAAACGGGAAGCTCAAATATCAGTACTAAAGGCGTTTCCAGAGACGAAAGAGTAGCTGAACTAAAATGACGGGAATGACCACTGTCCGAGTATAACAGTTGCTCACTCTCAACGTTATGTTGTTTATATCACATGCACTAGTATTGATTGCACGGCACATTCCGCACCGGTTAAGTGGAGTTATACATATGTTGCAAGGCACTGAATGTCGTTGAGCGGCCATTGTACGATTTCAACATAGCCACTTTTTCTGTAGATATATAAAACTGCCTAACGATAGCCACTATTGATGTATATGTGTGCATGAGTATTAATGATCTACAATGATGTGGTTTTTAGACAAAGAAAGCACAAATCCGTTTCAAATTCCTTGCGAAATGCTGTACATAACCAGAGCAGCCGTAGGCTGACAGAACCATTCAAAATAAAAAAATATTGTATATTGCAATACACATTTCTGGCCAACGTTTATAACTAATTTTGGTGCGATTTCGTACAGGATCGCTCAACTGATATGAAACTGTATTGGTGTGTGAATGTTTGAAAATGAGACGATGTGCGATGTATCTCAAATGTGACCAGTTGGCCGCTGTACTTGTTTTGTCTTTGTTATGTTTTAATGCTAGTCTTATTATGCATTCAAATCAACAGTGACGCAATTCCTTTATAATCAATAAAGCAGTCTCATTACTTATACTAGGAACTTTAAACAAACATATATTGAAACATACAAACATGTGTATTTATTGTAACACGACATTCTGTACCACCGTTACTCCTCTCCACATTTTAAAATGATAAGGTCGTCACATTGTTACTTTGGTTATGTTACAGACAGTATATTGGTCAATTAGCATAGTTGATTACTTAGATTGGTGCTCTGCTAAGGGCCACAGGAGGTGACTAACAAAACATTTAGCATCACTGTTATAATGTATATTAATTAACCATCGTTAGCATTACTAGTATGCCGTGTGTAATGTACCCTAGTCTCCCGTCGCGGAATCAGCGCCACTTTCGACTTTCATGTTGCTTCGCAATACCACAATGCTCATCTCTGTTGACGGGCGTGTTCTGTGGTCTGTGTTCTCCATAGTTACAATATGTTTGCATTTAACATTTGTATAGCTGCCATATATGTATGTATGTGTATTATGCATAATGTGACTTGATTATTTATTATGATTATTGGGAACACAGCTACAAGAGCTGTCGAATACAGGATACATTAGGCTACGTATACGGAACATGCGACTTGTTGCTAAGTTTTAGCCATTTTATGTTTGCCGCACCTGAGGTTGCTCAACCCCTTTACTATCGTACATGTATTGTACATGTATCGTACATGTATCACTCTGATATATTTATTTGACATTGTTGTCTTGAGCCGAGCATCACAATGACTGACCGGTCAGATTCGGCAATAAAGAGCGATGTAATGGACACACTATTTGGGTGTCCTTTTTCATTCATAGATTAGTATTCTACTATAAAACAGTTTATGTGTCTAGAATTGAAGCCATGCAGATACTAGCTAAATGTCAGCGGATAGGACATTGTCTTTGCTTGGACAATTTCAGCTTGTAAATTGCTGACCAAGTCCCTTCTCGTCTAAAAGCATGAACGAGTGAAATCATAAGAACCACCGCATCACGTGCATAGAATAAACACTTTTTACCCAGGTTCAAGCTCCCGTAGTCGCAAATGTATATCATATGAACTGTGCTAAATATGTTGGGACTCAATCGTTGGTCAACTGAGCGACAAACGAACAAACGTTAATTGTGTTAATTGAATTGGTGTTTATGCAACATTTGTATATCGTACAAAACATTACAATATACATACAACATACGCTACAGTGAAATGTTGAATGGGAAATGCAAGAAGTGGCATTTCCCACTTATTTCACACTATATACACATGTTGTAAGCAATTCAGATCAAGCGTTGTCATGACATCCACCACAGACAGTTCAACAAAGAGCACAATAAGTACATTAAGTTCCTTCTTGTGTACATGCGCATAACAAGAAAAGAGTTCAAACTGCCGTAGTTGCAAGGTGATTGAGCTGCACGTAATGTGTTGGAACCGGTGACTTAATGAGTGGTCACTGAGCCACACGCGAACAAACGTAATGTGTTGGAACCGGTGACTTAATGAGTGGTCACTGAGCCACACGCAAACAAACGGTGTCAACAACCACAAACTGTTCAACAAAGAGCGGAACAAAACGTTGTCCTATAGTCAATATTCTATACAATTCACCTGTGTTGCCAGGAATTGCACATTTGATATTGGTCAGGTTGATGGGCGCAGATGTTGAAGAACATCGAATGCCGATTGTGTAGGAAGCCACTGAACCACGTGAACGTTGAAGGTCTGAGGTAGATCTTTGCAACGTACATATCAGGTACTGTTGGCTTCTACCTAACCGAGGGCTCGTAATTTGGAACCAATGAACATATATCATCGCACAGAGATCAGATAATATTTAACAAGATTTAACAAGATTTTAACAAGATTGCCATCTCGAACAACAAGTTCCAGATGGCAAGTGGACAAGGAAGCCATTGGCTTATCGAGAGTCCAACAATTTTCTCATCTATGTGTAGCCCGCCCTTATCAGATATCTGTCAATTCTATTTTTAAACATATTCACACTACTAGCATTAACACAATCATTTGGCAGTTTGTTCCATTCATTTATCACCCTCTGTGAGAAAGAGTACTTTCTCATGTCCAACCTACACTGCTCCTTAACTAATGCTGCTTTGTGTCCTCTGGTTCTACTGCCTTCTTTAAGTTTGAAGAACATATTCCTATCAACATCCTCATAACCGTTCACTATTTTAAACACTTCTATTTGGTCTCCTCTTAGTCTCCTGGTCTCTAGTGTTGTCAAACCACATTGTAATAAGCGACTTTCGTAACTAAGGTCTCTTAATTCTGGAATCATCTTAGTTGCTCTTCGTTGTATTCTTTCTAGCTTATCTATGTCTTTTTTACGATATGGCCTCCATGCTTGAATACAATATTCCAAATGTGGTCTAACTATTGCTTTGTACAGGGGTACAATTAGATGTTTCTCCTTATACGTGATAGTTCTCCTAATTAGCCCTAGAATTTGATTTCCTTTCGAAGCAGCAATCCCACATTGCTCTGAAACTTTCATGTCAGCATTAAATGTTACTCCTAAATCCTTTTCTTGTGTGGTTCTACCTAGTACAGCATCCCCCATTTTATATTCCTCGTCCATATTTCCATGTCCTATGTGTATACATTTACACTTCCCAAAATTGAATAACATTTGCCATTTTTCTGACCATTTAACTAATTTTTCTAGATCATCCTGTAAACTTTGTTTATCTGTATCATTAGTAACCTTTCTGAATACTTTTGTGTCATCTGCAAATTTGAGTACTTTGCTAGATATGTCATCCTCCAAATCATTTATATATATTAAAAACAGTATAGGGCCTAATACTGATCCCTGTGGTACCCCACTCAAAACAGATTTCCAGTTTGAAATCTCACCATCTACTATTACTCTCTGTCTTCTGTGTGTAAGCCACTTTTCTATCCAGTTGATTACATCATTGCCTATACCATGGGCTTTTAGTTTAAGTAACAATCTTTGATGTGGCACTTTATCGAAAGCTTTCTGAAAATCTAAGTAGACAACATCCACTGGTGACCCGTCATCTACCCACTTTGTAATTTCTTCTAAAAAACATAAGAGATTGGTTAGACATGACCTTGCTTTTAGGAATCCATGTTGAGATGTATTTATTAATTTATGTTTTACGAGGAATTCCACCATGTGGTCTCTAATTAATGTTTCGAGTAATTTACATACAACTGATGTTAAACTCACTGGTCTGTAATTTTCTGGCTTCTTCCTCGATCCCTTCTTAAATAGCGGCGTAATGTTTGCTTCTTTCCATTCTGAAGGAACTATTCCTTCTTCTAGTGACAAGTTAAATAAGTTTGCAAGTGGTGTACTAATTTGATCAACAATTTCCTTTAGCAGTTTTGGTGGTATCCCATCAACTCCAGGTGATTTATTATCTTTCATCTTCTTAATTTTCTTTGCTATCATTTCAGGAGTTACA
Source organism: Lamellibrachia luymesi (assembly GCA_009193005.1). Taxonomy (NCBI): domain Eukaryota; kingdom Metazoa; phylum Annelida; class Polychaeta; order Sabellida; family Siboglinidae; genus Lamellibrachia; species Lamellibrachia luymesi. Next base: position 45,395 of record SDWI01001461.1, on the reverse strand, counting down.
AATAACTGCCCTAAATGTTCTGATTTATTGCCCTCAAATTTAGTCAATGGAACTGGAAGTGAGCTGATATCTTCTGTGGTAAAAACTGAGCTGAAATACTCATTCAGGACCTCTGCCATTTGGAACCCATCTGAAATTATGTTTTCACTGTTGTTTTCCAGTGGTCCGACCTTATCTCGAACTTTCTGTTTACTCCTTACATAAGCATAGAAACTCTTGCTGTCATTTTTTATATTACCTGCCAATTTTTTTTCAAAGGTTCTTTTAGATTTTCTAATTTCAGTTGTAGCTAGGTTAAGTGCCTCTTTGTAGTTTGTGTAGTCTTCTACATTTCCAGTGTGTTTATAGACCTTCCACAGCATCTGTTTGTGAGCAATTTTTCTAATAGCTTCTTTTGACAGGTGTTTTTTCCTGGATCTTTTCCCTTGTTTTCTTAATGGAATAAATTTCTCAATAATGCCCTCAATCTCATATTTTAAACAAGTCCAGCATTCTGTTGCTGTCTTGTTCTTCAGCAAGTTATTCCAATCTATATTTGCTAGATATGTTCTCATCACTTTATATTTGCCTTTGTTGAAGTTCCTCCTCCATTGTTTTTTATATGTATTCCCTGTTTTTACTTTTATATTAAAATGGATTTGGTTATGGTCACTTGAACCCAAAGGTTCGTGTACTTTAACATTGTCAACTAATTCATTTTGAGAAGACAAAATTAAATCTAACACATTCCCACCTCTGGTTGGTTCCAAGACATGTTGAGTAAGGAAACAATCCTGTGTTAGAAGTAGAAACTGATGGTCGTCACCTCCAGCACTCTCTAATGATTCCCATTGTATATGGCCATGGTTAAAATCACCCATTATAACACATTCTCCCTTGCTCACCTCCCTTATCGCCTTTTGTAATTTTACATCTTCCTCTTGTCCTATGTTAGGACTACGATAAACTACTCCTATTGTTAATGTTGAGTTCCTGGTAACTATGTTACACCAAATTGCTTCCACACTATCTGCTTCACTTTTCAGTGTAATTTCATATGCTTGGATAGATTCTTTAATATACAAAATTACTCCACCTCCCCTTCTTTCTCGTCTATCCTTCCTAAACATTACATAGCCTGTCAGTGCTAACTCAGCATCTACTATATCTTCATTTGCCCATGATTCTGTGATGCCTATTACATGAGGATCAATATCTGCTACCATAATGTCTAACTCACTTTTTTTATTTACTATGCTCCTGGCATTTAAGCATACACATTTAAGTTCATTGTCTGAAATTATTGGTGAACATTTCTTTGGATGTGTATTTGTAGTAGTACTCCTTTGAGTTTTCTCTGTCAGTTCCCCCTGCGCATCTAGTTTAAATAATCTATGGTACCTGTGCCCTCGTCGACAACTCTGACAAACTCACACGCAAGAACTGCAGCGCCCTTCCCTGTCAGATGAAGTCCATCTCTCATGAAAAAGTCACCTCTTCCCACAAAGTTTAACCACATGTCTACGAAGCCTACTCCCTCCTCCATACATACCTTCTGTACCTGTGTGTTGATCGCCATCCTTCTACAGTTCCTATATTCCTCACCCCTGCCTCCCATTATTGGTAATATCCCCGACAATACGATCTGCCCAACTCGTGCCTCTTTAAGTGTCTTGATCAACCTCCTGTACTTACCAATGATGGCTGACGTTCCCTCCTTCTCTGCATTGTTCGTTCCCACATGCACGAGAACAGCATCTCCCGTGCCACCACCCATGACCTGTCCTGCCTTCTCTGCTATATCCTCTACTTTTGCCCCTGGTAGGCATACTGTTATGTCATCTCCTCTATTTACAATTTTATCCACTTTCCTAATATGCATGGCATTGGATCATTCATTGCTGAACTAAATTGCATCAATAATAAATGTCATATAATTGTAATTGAGTTAATTTATGCATGGCAGGTTTTGTAGAAGAATCACTGCACTGTATAAACATTGGCATTGCCAATTGTTTTGCTACAATATGTTTTAGTGTTTCGACCGCATTTTTTATACATAGTATGCAAGTTTGTACATGCATAGAAACTCTTGATATTATAATTTTTACTTTTTATCATTAATACATTAGCTTGGAATATTGCAAAAGAACAGTAACGTTTGCATGGTGAATAATTGTTTAAAGGGAAACAAAAGTCATGGTCTTAGGCCTATGCACCTATAATAGTTACTAAAACATAACCATTTGTAACTACAATTAAGAATATCAGGTCAGTGGTTTACTAGGAAAACCTAGTTGAACACACATCTTAATTTCATGGGCCGCGCCATACTGTTAGATATTCCTACGTCACGAGTGCCGGTTGTCAAATGAAAATCTATTTATAAATGCTTAGTCCTCTACTTGCGCTTATCGGTCGCGCTGGTTAACATGTCAGCCCTCAGTTAAATGGATATTTTACCATGATCTCCCACTATTAGAACACATTCTAAGAAAACCACTAGCGTGATATTCTTGATTGTAGTTTCAAATTATGGTTTTTGTTAATAACTCTTTTAGGCGCACTGTCCCCAAATGTTCCATAAATAGGGACAGACCACAATTAGTTTACCCATTTCAAATTTCCATTGGCTACATAAGAAACGTTAGTTGTATTTTATCAACATTAGGAGCATTCTTCTATTCGGGGTTCGGCACATTTCGGCTCCGCGCAAAGGATCATGGGTGTACAAGCGTTAGTGCTGTTTCCCGCGAATTTCAATATTGCACATCCTGTATAATTCAAGGGACACACATTGAATGTGTAAATGATTTTAATTTCTTGTGTATCACAATGAATAAATATTTAAACTGAGACAACCATGCAAACAACATTGTTTATGCAAAATATAAAACAAATGGAATTTTAAATAAACTTAAAACTTATATTTATCACTAGCCATATGTACCATTTCTAGTTCTTTCACACCTAGGTTATGGAATGTTAGCACGAAACACGCCGGATTTCAAGCGTCCAAACAACTCCTAACTCCTAATTAAAGTTGTTGTTGCTGCTGCGCTCGACACTGATAGCACGATCTCACCTCTTCCCACAGTCCCCTGTATGCACATGCGCATTGATGTGAACAGCGGATCCCCGAACACAAGGATATTGCATATAACACCAAATGACCTGAAGTTCCACTGAATCTTCTGTAAGTGGCACATTCTTGTTTCAATGAACGTTCCCTCCATCCTGCCAATCTTCGTATTTTCAGTCTGTCAAGAAAGCACACCCGTTTCATCTCTTTGGTGATTTTTCATTGCAATCTAGCTCGAGTTACCAACTTCTAATGTCATTTCCTTCATATAGTGCATCAGTATCAGTTTTTTTTTCAGAATTATTTCTTCTCTGAGATTATTAGCTCCATCAAAAGTGTGTTCTCTCCAGCGAATGGTGCTTTTGCTTGTCTGTGACTAAATCTTAGCAACAACCAGTTCTGTATTCCTTATCAATGTTTCATTTGTCTTTTTTCTAGCCTTCAATTCTCCGAGATTGTCAGGAGCATCCCAGTGTGGATGACAGCTACCTTACCGGGGCGTTCCGTACTTTTATAATTTTTTCACGCCAAACATCATTATGCATATTACAACCACCGAGGAAAAGTGGAACAGTTTAAAGCCGTATCACATGTTTCTCAATGTTTATGTTTCCTTCTTAGACCATTGTAGTATCAACATCTTGTTCTTCGCTATATTAATCCTAATTCCAAAACCTGATTTCCATGACTTCTCCGTTCAATACCTTCCATCTTCAGAAGTTGCGAGAACTGCCTGGAAAGAGGTACTTCATATTACCCTCATCAGTTGTACACCAACGGCCAACCCATGCATCTTCCAACGCTTCCTTCAAAATAATCATTTCTTCTGTATAAATGTAAACAATAATGATATATCGAGAACCTTATTAATCGTACCCCCTAGCTAGTGGCTAGATCATTATTTGTGCCTGCCGTTTTTAGTATTGCTTTATTATCAATGTGTTGTTCGTAGATCAACAGTTTGTCTGCAAAACGACTGGCAAAATGTCGATGTAAAATATAAAATATAAGCTATGAGCTAAATTAGAAATCAGACATCAGCACCCTCAGTAGTTATTTAACAAACTCACCATTACAATTGCCTCGCTGGTGTTACATTCCTTCCGGAATCTGACTGTTGCAGATATGTTGCAATATTAGCTATAGTAAATTGAATTATCGATAATTATAGTCGACAGCGCACTGAACCGTCGATAGTAACAATAGTTGACAAATTCCGCAGGGCTATTTGTGTCACTGTAATAATATAAATAAACATGTTTTTCTCAACTATATTGGATAATTTTATTTATTTATCGAACAATCATCAACACATCGTCGATTAGATATGCGTCACTCACGGATTTGGCATTTTTAATCAACCACTGCCACCCATCAACTACGGTTTGGGAATATTCGCTAGTCCGTGTTACAATCCCAATACTGTAGCGACAGGTATGAAACCATTGCAATAGTATTGCAAAAGTCATACAGCTATCGCGATATCATCTGAATAGTAAAACGATCCCCGATTGTCGCCCATACTGTCTTGCTTACAACGCGTTATTGAAACTTGGTATCTGTAAAGCCTTGTGAACTGTATTCGATGTTGCCCTATATAAAAAAATATTATTGTTGTTATTATTATTATTTTAATTGCACTTAAACTCAACTAAATAATCATCTATAGTATTTCGGCATGTCGTCGACCAGGCCCAATGGCGCCCATCTAACATTGTTCTACTTCCTATCCAAACAACTGTGTGAACGAAATTCCTCAGGCTAGTATCGTTCTGGTTTTTACAGACAAAACCTGTGTTCCATGTTTCCTGTCGTATCTGTTAATCCTGCGATGTTCGCAGCTTCTCGCAAACTGTGTTCAGAGACACGATTGTGAGGTCGCAGAACCGCCCGATGAACAGTTGATGTTCTTACCCGGGATTAGTTAGTTGATCAATGTCATTACGAGCGGCGTGAATCGGGCAAACGGCGCCGCAGGCGGCGTGACGGCTCAACTTGTCAGTCAAGTTCAGCTGTTGGCGTCGAGATTACCAGGCCTGGGTTTAGTGCGGTCGAATAAATAGGAGAAATGAGCGAATTAATTCGCTGCCGCTGCGTTGGATACAGCGCACAGAGTGATTCTGAGGGCGGACAGTTGCTGCCAGCTTGATACATCAAGCTCCCGTGCGTAGATTCCAGCGAGCAATATTATTGTTTAACACAGCTACTGAAAAATCAGCGTTTCAACGGTTCGATATGCCACGGAATCTTATGTTGAAAGAAGCCTCTGCGAGGATGGTAGAAATGACAGAAATGTGCACACTTTTGCAGCGGTTGACACGACACTAACACACTAACGGTGTGGCGCTAGGACCAGACGTTGTTTAACAAATGTTTAGGTTGTGAGGTCCGGCCAACTAGAAAACAAATGTTGTTTCTAAAACTCTCAAGTATCCCATATCCACGTTGTAGTATGCAATTTATACATGCCCATTCGAAAGCTATATTATAATATCAATAACACTACAATTGGCGATTGAAAACTATCCCCAAATTAATCGATATGACACAAACGTTCAACACGGTATGACATTTATTTAAAAACAAAAAGCGAACTTGATGTATTGCCATATTAAAATAAGAACATTACAAAACATGCTTGCAATGTGAACAAAAACTACACTTAAATAGTTACATATTATAGTTGTAATATATTGCAAGTTATATTCACAAATGTAGACATACCCTTTTAAAATGCATATAAAAAAGTTTATTGAGATAATGTCTTAGCGGTTTCGGAGTCGATACGTTGGTGTGTTGATGTATTAGTGTTCTTCCTTACAGAACAGCACATCAAACACACACACGCACACATCGTCGTCGGATAATAATGTGAGATCATTTGATTGAATCCTGTTCCTTTTAGAAAAGTGCTATGGGAGTTCAATAGACGACAATCCACAGAAGCCCTGGTTTTTTTGGTAAAGTATACTACATGTGGCCCCATGATAGAGGTTGCAGGTTGTCCAGGTGTATTGTTAGTCTGTATTGCGTATTGCAATATTGCAACACTACTTGCAATACTTTCTGAAATTTGCAATTCTGTATTACGAGTATTTGCAATACCGTCAAAAGTATCGCAAATACTGTAATGCAAATTTGTTGAAATAAAATTTTGCATCAGCCTGATTTGAGGACTAGATTTGAAGACTAGGTTTGAGGACTAGATTTGAAGACTAGATTTGAGGACTAGAACTGTCCGTGTCGTGTCTTGTCCAAGGTTGTGAACCCAGAACACTGCCATGCCCGGGGATGTGTCAACCACTACCACGCCACTTACTGTTTCGCCTCACGTTTTATTCAAATTGTATGAGTCACTCATGGGCTTAGATATACAACAACACTCATGGGTATAGATTTACAATACGCAATCTTAAGCGACGAACTGTGTGCAACATCAACGCAAATATAAATCATATGCACTTCATGTTGTCGACAACGAACACAGCATACTTTGCATTAAGACGTATTCGTCATCTGGTGATTAAAATACGCTATTTGTAGTAGCCTCTATTTATATCTATTTAGTCGCCACTACATACATCCAAGAGCCAGTTTAAATCATGTTTTGTCCATCCGCAATTAGTGACAGTTTTGTAGTTTTACATAACCAACACCTTCTCGACATCAGTACTGCGCGACACCGTCTTAGCTTATCACGCCATAGACACAGTTACGCAGCAAACCCATTAGTCTGATTACACTTAACGGTGCCTCCTCTGTTCGATTTTTTCCATCGTCTCATTTCAAATTGATTTTGCAAAAATTCAGCCTAGACCCAATAAAGTGTCTACCGTTTTGAATATCTACTATTTTGAGCCCTACCAGACCAAAGTAAATTGTTTCGATGGTTTGAACCAAAATAAGCTAAAAAAAAAACTAATACACAAACAAACACACACACACGCACGCACGCACGCACGCACGCACAAACACACGCACGCACACACAAACACATACACACACACACACACACACACACACACACACACACACACACACACACACACACACACACACACACACACACACACTACATATTAGAAAATCAACGAAGTGGATTCGCGTTAGACTAAATCAGTCGAGCATGAAGTTTTCATACATGTTTAATACAAAGTCGCGAGTTGTATTTGAACAAGAAGAACAAGAAACAGAAGAATATGACGAAGATGAAGAAAAATAACCACTAAATGAACTGTCGATGTTTAGCACCAAAATGTAATATGTCAGGAACTGCCCGAATTTGACATAAACCTGCAATCAACGGTGATACTTACTGCATACTACACTTGGCAAGTGTTGTCGATGGCGGCCGTGAGGTGCCCGCTACGGCAACAACGTCACAACAAGCGAATCTCTCCGGGCGTTGAGGCTGTGTCCGGATCGATGCATGATTTCAGGGGCAATTAGCCAAGAGCAAAAGCAATTACACAGCGTTGCACGTGCCGCTGATTACGATGGCGAGATTCGACGAAATCGCCCTTTTCGTTCTGTACACCGAAGCACACCAATTATTAATTTGTTTTGTATAGAACCGAGAGGCGAGCGCTGCGATATGAACATATTGTCATGAACATAGTTTGTTCTACGGACATGTCAATCTAATGTCGAGTATAGTCATATGAAGTTGTTTGGTAACCATAACTCGCTCAAATTTATAAAACGTCAAGCATACAGTCTATAAAAAAACAGATACTTCACAGCCACTTCCCTCATACTGTAAATAATATCGCGCTCGAGTGTCTCCACACGTAAGATGAATCGATAGCGAGCACTACTTATTACCAAAACCAACTGATCGACGACAGGTACGTGTGTTTGTGTAACTGATCCTGCTGCGTACATTAATACAACGGTCAAAAGTTAAGGAGGCAGTCTCTCAAACAGAGATCTTCAGAACCATTTCAAACGTACCATTAATAATATCACTCCCAAGCAGTTTGTCCTATGTCCACACGTTAGACGAATTGATAGCGAATATAACGTAACAAGGTTCGTGTGTTTGTGGAGTTATCCTTGCACTACAGTAAGCTTCAGGAAAGAGTGTCGAACAGGTCTTAACAAGATTTAATAAAATTTAACAAGATTACCATCTAAGTGAAATGCCCAGATTCCAAGTGGACAATGAAGCCNGTGTGTGTGTGTGTGTGTATACACTGTACAATCGTGACAGTAATGATTACGAACCTACTTGTGATTTTAGAACTGTTATAAAATGTGTAAACAATAACAATTAGCATATTATTTTTATTTCAATGATAACTTGTATCAAGGGCTTAAACTTACAAAAACATGAATTACATACGAATGTAATTTGCATTTGTTCCAAACCATAATGTAATTGTTGATTGAGTTAAAGTTAATTGTTTCATTTAATATAATTTAAGAATTTGGGAGGTTAATTTTATTTTATTTTATTGACCAGAAAGTGTGAGGTTAATTTAATTTAATTTAATAGGAACATTCCTTATTTAATTGTAATTTAATTGATTAACCTTTCAAGCAAATTGCCCCATGCCTGGTCCGAATACTGATCCTTGTTGTACCCCACTCAAACCTGATTTCCAGTTTGTAACCTTCCCATCAACTACCACAAGCTGTCATCTCTCGGTCAGCCATTGTTCTACCCAGTCGATTATGGCATCCCAATACCATGGGCTTTTAATTTCAGTAGTATTCTTTGATGTGGAACTTTGTCAAAAGCTTTCCGAAAATCTAAGTATATATTACCTACTGGTGACCTTGGTGATTTCTTCCAAAAACCATNAATTACATACGAATGTAATTTGCATTTGTTCCAAACCATAATGTAATTGTTGATTGAGTTAAAGTTAATTGTTTCATTTAATATAATTTAAGAATTTGGGAGGTTAATTTTATTTTATTTTATTGACCAGAAAGTGTGAGGTTAATTTAATTTAATTTAATTTAATTTAACTGGTGACCTTGGTGATTTCTTCCAAAAACCATAACATATTTGTTAGGCAATACTTTTTGCTTTAGGAATCCATGTTGAGATGGATGTAATAATTTATGCAAGGAAGTCCACCATAACAAGGAAATCAACTATAAATATTACGGTATTTAATTAACCTTTATAATAATTTACAAATCACTGATGTAAAACTCACTGGTCTGTAATTCTCTGACTTATTTCTCGAACCATTTTTAAATAATGGTATGATGTTTACTACTTTCCATTCAAAGGGAACAACTCCCTCTTTTATTGACAAGTTGAACACTCTTGCAAGTGGCATACTAATTTGTTCTACTGTTTCCATTAGTAGTTTTGGAGGAATTCCATCCACTACAGGTGATTTATTGTCCTTCATTGCCTTTATTTTCTTAGCTAACATTTCTGGAGTTACAATTAACTGCCCTAAATAATCCGATTTAGCCTCCTGAAATTTAGCACCTGGAACTGGTAATGAACTAATATCCTTTCTGATAAACACTGAACCGAAATATCCATTTAGGTCTTCCGACATTAAAAAACCTTGTGACATTATATTTCCAACACTGCCTTCTGGTCATTGCTTACGTTATATGCTAACTTTTGCTCATAGCTTCTGTTAGATTGTCTAATTTAATTCGTAGCTGCATTAAAGTGCTTCTTTGCAATTTGTGTACTCTTCATCCTTTCTGATACGTTTATAAAACCTCTATATAATTTGCTTGCACGCTATTTTTCTAATAGCTTATTTTGACAAGTGTTTATTTCTGGGCTGTTTTCCTTGGGTTTTTTTCAAGGAAAAACATTATCAATGATACTCTCAATTTCATACTTTAGAATGTTCCGATATTCAATTGCGGTTTTATTCCTCAGGCACAAGTGGGTATCTAAATGTCTTCTTGTTTGGACACTTGATTATAATATGATATAGAAATCTAATGTCATAGTGGTGTATTTTGGTGAAACCCAAAACATTTGATATAGTGCAGGTCCCTCAACTTACAAGTGACATAGGCTTGAATAAATATTCGAAGGTTAACTTGCAATAGCCAGCTTAGCAGCATCTGTTCAGAGTGGGCATTTATGACAGCCAATAGTACTTCATGTGTAATATATTTATTTTTATTTTTAAATGTTGCTCTCATTTTAGTAACAATAATTATTATTATAACATACATCTAGTTATTAAAGTGTGTGATGCATGCGCACTAGGAATTATATGTGTACATGCCCATAGCATGCTACATAAATCTAACGCAAACATGGCTATTTTGAATTCATAAGTCGCTAAGTCGTGAAACAATCTCAACAGCCAAGTAACATAACCCGTTCAAACTGGTCAAACGTCAAGCACGCAGTCTACAAAAAACATATACTTCAGAACCACTTCCCTCATACCACTAGCAATATTGCTCGTGTGTGTGTGTGTGTGTGTGTGTGTGTGTGTGTGTGTGTGTGTGTGTGTGTGTGTGTGTGTGTGTGTGTGTGTGTGTGTGTGTGTGTGTGTTTGTGTGCGTGCTTGCGTGCGTGGGTGCGTGTACGCGCGTGTGTGTGCGTGCGTGTGGGTGTCTTCGTGGTTGTGCGTGTGTGAAAACTACATAAAAAAGTTGCACAAATTAGCTAGTATGGTGCAGGTTTGGATTTTTTGCATAATGAATTTGAAATAAGTCTAGCGAAACAACCGACCTTTAAGAAACGATTCTAATTATTTTCAGATACAGGATGCGCAACTTCGGTGTTCTTGTTCTGATTTTCATCGCTCACGGATGTAGTGACGCGTTTCTCTTTGGCAAAGGTGAACTGAACAGATTGGAGATGTTGCAGAATGTAAATGATACGCATCCCTATTAGTTCTTATTTAGAGAGACCGAACGAGGGATAATTGTGACATTATGAACGTGTAGCTGCATGATCACTGCACCATTAAATACATTTTCTTATTGTTTTGTGTAGATCCTCTTCAGGACAGCATTATTTCTCAATTTAGAATAATTAGTTCCGTTCTTTTTCAGGACAGTATTTTGTTCTCAATTTATATTAAATATAATAATAATAATAATAATACGATTTATTTTTTCAAACATAAGTAGAATACATATACACTGTTTGTGTTGCATAAAATGAGATACTTATTATGTCAGAAAAAACGGGTATACTGAAGAAAGTTCTTGTAGTTGTATACCCCTGTAGAGTGTTCTACTAATATTACTTAGGATATAATGAAACGTTTGATAATAGAAGGTAGCCTTCGCATTAATGTTTGATCTATGGTCCGCAATTTTGCATAAATACCTTGGAAGTGCAGACAAGCACTTGCATTACTAGTATGTAAATTAATAATAATTGTTTAAATGTAGTATATTATAATACAATAATATATTCATTTTGACATTTCCCCAGCCATTTATCCAAGGACAATTTTTTTTTGTATCAGTATCTGTTGAATACATCCATTTTTTATTTGTTAACAAATGCATAAAAGGTTGGTATCGTTGTAGTACAGGTTGATAATGAGTTCCAATGCTTTACACCATAAATTGATCGTGGGTTAATATTTGTACGGATACAATGACATACATATTGACACTGAACTCGAAAATATTGTGTCGTTTTTAGCATTTATGTCGCAATTTAGATTAATTAGTGTCTCGTCCCTCTTCAGGAACGTATTTTGTATCAATTTAGATTAATTAGTGTATGGAAGATATTACACAGCGATGCAGTAGCAAAAAGGGCTAGACCATATTTAAGATAGACAAACCGATACCGCAGTGCAGCAGTATAAAAACTACTCGGCCTCATCGATTTAAAATGGTATCAGGATATAGTCCCCCCCCCGGACAATATCCCACACCAATATCCCATGGACAATACACCCCTGGACAATATCCCTCCCAATAAAATGGATATAATAGTTATCAATCTACATAAACGGAACTTCTGAATTTACCCCTGTATGACATATCATGACTTTAATATCCGGGTACTTTGAGATGAGCCTACCAAGGAATGCTCTAATTTGAACGCAGGCTTGATACATAAAATTGTATTCACTCAAAATTGCGTCTTCTTTGATTTCCTTAATTTACCCGTGACCCAGTATATCACACCTTGCAACTGTCATCTGCAGTGACCTGTGACCCAAACTTCTTCGAAAGTTCCCTGCGATGGCCTTTCTGTTTGAAGATAGTGTAGTGGAAGTGTTTCTTGCAGTCTCATGTAAAGCATTGTCTACTATACCACGGTGTAGATACGCCCCTTAATGTATGTAATGTGTGTATACTGGGATACATAGCTGAATACGAAATCCGACATGAAGAATGGTAATAGGTAAACTGCGATTTCTGTCATGTTACCTAGAACATAAGTCACTGTATTTGGATCGTGGACTATCAGTCCGTCGCTTCTCCTTCCAGAATGCGCTGGCCACGATTATAACGATAACAAATATATGTGCTGCGATTACACACTTTATGAGAAGACTGCATATTCAAAATGTTGTTACGGCGAGATGATAGACGGAAGGCTATATTCCTGCTGCTTTGGGAAGAGGGCAACAACATCGAGTAGGTAGACCTTTCTGGAGCGACAGGTCCCGGGACGGCCTCGTGCAGATTTACCCGTCTCGAGGTTGCTATCCCAGTCCATCCATGTCGCCGGACTTAGACTCGAGGGAATGTATGCATGTACGTGTGTGTATGTTTGTATGTGTGTATGTGTGGATGCATGCATGCGTACACACGTGCATGTGTGCATTAATATATGCATATAGCATTAATATAAACGACGTCACGCGATAGCCCAAACACTGACTAATTTACAACGAACGCAACTGTTGTTCCGTTGCAAGTGCTACCTCGTCCGTGGGAAAACACACGACATCAAAAACGGCCTCAAATATTGCGGATTGAAAGAGTTGTACGACCCAGCGATTGACACATGCACAATATTCGGCATATTGCATAAGTAAAGTACATGAAAACATATGATTACAGAACGATTATGGTGTTGTGCACGAAAACAGTTGTACATCTATGACGTAGTCCTACAAATACGTATTTTCGGCTCCAATGTTTTAAAACGTTCATTAAGCCATTTGATTGTACAACGATTTTGGGTTTGCGCCAAATAAAATTTGTAGGCGTATGATCCAATGATCCACACATGTACATTGTTCACGTTCTTTTTTAAAGTTCACGAAACTGTACGATGATAGGATGCTTTTTGTGTTGCGTGTGAAAACAGTTGCCTCCTCAAATT
>SDWI01001461.1:11174-30970 GCA_009193005.1 Lamellibrachia luymesi | reverse complement strand
AAACTCAACCACGCATGGGACGGCCTGTTTGCCATGCCAACTTGCGAGCAGAAGAAGAATTAGTCATCCCAGAATTCAGTTCCTGTTGAAGGCTACCGACGGTACATGTCACGTTGAGTAAGTAAATCTCAATAGTTGCGATAAAAACAAAATCGTTTCTTCGTTATCAGGGATCGAATTTGGCGGCAATTCACCCCATTTCAATTGCAACGTCGTCTGCAGGAAACGTCGTCGGTAGACAGGACAACGTCGTCGTCGGCAGAAAGCTACGTCGTCGAATGAAGGCAACGGGTCGGCAGACAGGGAAACGTCGGCAAACGGGCAACATTGTCGGCATCGCTAATTCATTGTATTAAAGCATTTGTAACAATATATCGCATTTTCTACTGCCTACTGGCCCTGGTGCCCCTGAAATATATAAAAGCCAAAGCAAACTGGTCTTGCCTTCAAGTTCGCCAATTTCGAGGCCTAATATTGAAGACATTCTTCAACAATCGACATAATCAGAGCTCACACGGCAAACTCCGCTGTTTATTCGCAAGTCATGCGGGTCTGAAATGTGAAAGCATCATTGGCGTAAAAGCATTCCTTGCGAATACATGTGTTTTGAACAAGGCTTTCTGCAATACCATATACGGCCCACGTTTGTCAAATTGCACGCGAATAGTTCGAAACACATCCGGAGAGCGACTCCATTTCAGTTGTGCGCAGTCAACAAAGTCTCGCGAGAATCGGCAAGATCCAGTCGATACATCTTGCTAGTCAGACGTTTAATAAAACACGTTTGCCATCCATAGTAACAATATTTGCCTTTCAAATTCAGTACTGTTCAGTACAATCTTCTTAGCTTAGCACATTAACGAGCCATGTTCTTCTAATACGCACAACCTTCTAAGAGAAAGAGTGTAACAACAGTACAAGAACAATAGTTTAGGTGACGATGTGACGTAGGCAACACATGTCTTGCCAAACATTCAATAGTAAGCAATCAAACAATTTCAAATTATTACTTAATCGAGGACACGCATAATTGCCTGCTTCACCCCGGACAAGGAAAACGAGGAGAGCAATTTAACCATGTCTGTGCATTTCAAATCCTCTCTGCTTTTCGAATTCACGGTTCTGAGAAGAATGACACACTTTTCCCAAGAACCGTGAATTCGTACTGTATTTTGCCGTTACCTGTATCCTTCGCGTAATGTGGTCAATTCGATATGTATCCACCATCAGCATTACGTGCATAGTCAGTCTTTAAAACTATCACTACCGCGTCGTTGTACGTGAGAACTTCGCTTGTAGAAAGATATTCGCCAACCACAGCAACACGGAATCAGACATACATTATGGCGATCTCTCAGACCTGCGCTGTATTCCTGCAAAGTACCGTGCGCTTGAACTCGCTGCGAAACCTTTTATTGCACACGACGTACAAAAAGAAGTTAACCGAGTAGTTGAGCTGCTCGAAAATCTGCGTCAATTCACGAAAAACGGCTAAATTGGGGTCACTCGATTCGTAAAAGCCCTGTCGCCGGAAGAACGACACGGCATGCGCGAGGGAAATAGGCGTGAGGAACACAATGAAGGCGGCGTTCGTCGACAGTAACATCGCTGTCGTCCGCACGAGTTGCGTCGCCGCCTTGCCGGCGGGATCATGGACCGAGATCTGGGCGTGCACCTTCCGTCTGCTCCTCCACAGACACGTCACGGTGACCGAGTTGAGGACGACCATTATGATAGTGGGGACAATCGCGTAGGCAGTAATGCTCAAAAAAAGAGATATTTCCACGATCGCGATGTTACCCTTCAAGTGTGTGGAATTGGGCAAGCAGGTTCCCTGAACCAATGACGTGTCCAGCCATGTCCGGAAGCCACAGTAAGCGCTCGCGCCCAACAGCGTGCCGACGATACTGGCGTACGCCATGCGCTTCGTACACACGGTCTTCGATCGCAACGGGAAACAGACGGCGATGAAGGGTTCTATGCATATGAAGACGACAATACATGAGGACACCAGCTTCGATGTACGATACGCCCAGAAGAACACACGACAGCTGGTCAGGTCGATGGAGCGAAAGTCGGTGCCAATGAAGCTGCGAACAGAAGACCTGTTGAAGGTCGACACGACAATGAAGACAGTGTCGGACACGGCGAGGGTGACGAGGAAGGCACTGACTGTCATGCGCTGGAAGTTCTTCGCTAGCATAACACGGATGGTGAAAATATTGCCACAAATGCCAATCCCAACTAGAATGGTCAGAGAAACATAGGAGACATATCGGATGGTCTTCATCAACGATGTCTGCCCTTCGATGACATTTGCGGTGACGTTTTCACATGTTCGTGTTTCGCTTGTGTTGACGCTCGTTGTTAATTCTGAATCACTGTCTGCAGCAACTTCTGCCAGTGTCGTGTTATTGTCGGAAAGAAGCGGCACATCTGTGCACATAGATGTAGTCATTACATTGTTATCACCCTTCGTGGTTGACATAGTGGTAGGAACACTGGTCGAATCTAGCCAGTGTTGACGTGTCGAGACATCGGTTGCCAGACTACGGCACGGGGTAAGCAGAATGCATGTTAATAGCGCGATGAATGTTCCCATCGCAAAAACAATGTTGAACGATGCGCGTTTGACGGATTGATGCTTATACACGTACTTCCACTTTCTCTCTATCACGTACTTATAGTTTCTCTCTATGTCTATCCGAATGTAAACCTGCAACATGCTACGTTGTGGCAAAACACTCAATTAATATTAGAGTAATCACATATGGCAAATAGAATTACATTCTCGATAGCTGGTTACACGAATTAATCAAAGACCTACTCCATGCATAAGCCTTGCACGTAGAAGCCACACAGTATCAAGTAACGAGCAATATTCATTAACTAATGCCAATATATGAGGTACGAGAAGGCAACACAACGTTACATACAATAGGAGTGCGTTGCATACGCTCCTAATAGCACGTGGTCCCCCATTCAACCTGATAGCACGTGGTCCCCCATTCAACCTGATAGCACGTGGTCCCCCATTCAACCTGATAGCACGTGGTCCCCCATTCAACCTGATAGCACGTGGTCCCCCATTCAACCTGATAGCACGTGGTCCCCCATTCAACCTGATAGCACGTGGTCCCCCATTCAACCTGATAGCACGTGGTCCCCCATTCAACCTGATAGCACGTGGTCCCCCATTCAACCTGATAGCACGTGGTCCCCCATTCAACCTGATAGCACGTGGTCCCCCATTCAACCTGATAGCACGTGGTCCCCCATTCAACCTGATAGCACGTGGTCCCCCATTCAACCTGATAGCACGTGGTCCCCCATTCAACCTGATAGCACGTGGTCCCCCATTCAACCTGATAGCACGTGGTCCCCCATTCAACCTGATAGCACGTGGTCCCCCATTCAACCTGATAGCCAGGTTGAAATCTCCATTGTCTTCTATCTGTCACCCACTTTTGTTATCAATTATTATCCTGTTTAGTAAATCCTCAACTGGTGGCCAAGAAAATGAAGAAGATGGAAAATAATAAATAACACAGAGTTGATGCGATATCACAAAAATGCTTGAGTAAATACTATAGTAAATTAGTATGACACTTACAACAGATTTATCGTTTTACTAAGACACGGAATAGTACCTTTAGAATGAAAAAAAAACATTACATGGGTATTTAACAAGTGATCGAGGAACAAGTCAGAACATTATAAATTGCAAATCATTACAAACGTTAATTATAGACTACATGATGGATCTCCTTGTAAAACAGTAAATAATAAAACAATGTCAACATGGGTCTCTAAAAACTAGGTCATGTCTAACCAGTCTCTTAAGTGTTTTGTACGAAATTACTAAGTGGTTATACGATGGGTCAGCAGTAGATGTTGTCTACTTTGATGTTCAAAAAACAGCCCACTGAAGAGAGGATGGTATAATAAACTTGGTTGAAAATTACAGCAGACAAAGTGAAAGTGTAATAGTAGATGGGGAAATGTCAAACTGGAAATCAGTCTTGAGTGGGGAGCCACAAGGATCAGTATATATGGTTTGTGTGTGCGTGTGGGGGTGTGCTTGCGTGCGTGCTTGCTTGTTTGATTTGGATAAAACGTATTCACAAAGGTTAAGAGATAATAGATACATTGGTCACGCTCCCTAAAATGCAAATTGTATTCAATATTTAGAAATGTTAATGGTTTCACAAAGCATATGGAAACATGGACGAATAATATAAAATAGTGGATACTGCATTAGGCTGGAACATAACAAAAGAGGACTTAGGAATAACAGTTAGCGTTGACATGAAAGTGTCCTAGCAATGAGGATTGCGGCTGAATAGGCAAAGTAAAACAGAAGGCAGACATGTTAAGTATCTGGAGAGAGAATCCCGCGTTTTGTTAACAATATCACGTCTCTCAGTTGTCCTCCTGTTTTATACGCCATACAATGATATGCCCCACATTTAATTTCTGCTCCGCAGATTTGTCAAGTATGCTTCCGTTGTTCCGATGTCTTTACGCCTGTCATCACCATTATAAGGACTTGGACATTTGACGTTCATACAATGTTGCATTTTTTTATTTGTTCAAGGTGCGAATGTTAACTATAACATCTCTATTCTCTAAGACAACAGAACACGTGCGGTGTTAGATACCTTAACTAAAATTACAAATAATAAGACCCTTTATATTTGTAATGTTAGGTAATTTAAGGCAGCTTTCACCACACATTTTGGTATTGAGTAAGGCAGCGGCATATCTACCGTATTCCAGCATGCATTGCGCGTGCCGCCATGCTGCCTTGAGTTCGAACGAACGAAATCGATGGAAGCGAAACAATCCACTAATATATGCGAGTAAGTGTCACCATCCGCTTTTATTTGTTGAACTGTTTAGTTTTATCGTTTGTACGGAACACACACGACCATAATGTTGTCTTTGTCGTGATGTATTTTGCATGCTTTCACCGATTTGAATCTGAGCACATTTTCCGACATATAGTCTATCGCAAAACTCGGTGTCGTCGCATCCCTCTCGTTTTCGATCATACCCTGCACTTGTTCCAGTGAAATGTGGTCATGTAGTGTCATGTATAAATTGCACACTCTTATTATATAACTATCAAAGTCATTGCCATTGGAATAAAACTGCAGTATTTATAAATTGCATCGGGAATTTACCGGACAATAGAGCAGCCATGGCCCGTGGCCATGTTGACTGGCTGGGGCTTGTGCAGTGTGCTTTGTATTCGTTTCATCTGACCTTCGTTGTAAATAGATGTGTCGGTTAATACCTTTATTTAATTCCTTTTAAGCGAGTGACCTGAAGAAGCAGACATGAACTGAAGCAGAGGTGGATGCAGCGCTCTCAGTGTAGCCGAAGTACGCACTCGACCAAAGTGGTGGTGAAGACTGAGGAACAACTACACAGAATGGATTAACAGTGTTCTTGATAAATCTTAAGTCATACTTTTGCTTTAATTGGTAGTGTTTAGTGTTAGTTAGGAAACTATAATTATTGTGTGATTTAATAAAAATGAGATCGTAAGGTTAGTTTGAAAATGTTTTGTCAGCCATGGGGTCCGTTGAAATTTAAGTCAGCTTGCCATTATTACTTTTCGGATTTTAAGGTCGGCGCAGTTTAATGGATGATATGGTGTTGTGAGCTTTCTTTGTTATCAAAATAAGTTGTAGTTCCTGCTCTAAATACACATTTATAATTGTGCCTCTTGTGTGTGTTAAGAATGTGTGGAAGCCATATACATAGTAGATCCCCCAAACACAACATAAAGGAGTATTTAACTTGCTTGTTGTGCATTGTTTCATTGAGCTGATGTTTCTGAAGCCATGAATTGGTCAGCTTACTGGTCTTGTCACATTGTTTCAATAATGGCTTAGCCATTGTCTGTACTTTCTTTACACTACCTGGCTGTTACCAGACAGATGTAGGGTAACATTCTATCAACTGAAATAGAACCAAACAAATCTGATTTGTTTGTACATTTGTAGTGATTGTACAGGAAATTAATAGACTAGCCTGAATTCAATGAAGCAATTCCAAAAAAGATTCCAATTCCGATCTGCTCTTGAAAATACATTCCGAAATAGAGTTGACCCCATATTTATAACAGCTGTTGTTTTGCTGTTACAATTAACAATACAAAAGCACATAATAATTACGTCTGCTGCTGAATACTGGTTACTAGAGGAATTAATCTACATTGAATGTATTCCACTGGTTCAGGAATGTACACATTGTAAATCGTATTGTTGTATCAGAACACAGAGAATATCTTTATTTTGTTAATGTTTGTTTTATTATCAAAACAATATTTAATGACTGTTTTGAAAAAAAGTTCAACTTGGTGATTAATGCTCTCTTTGTGCTCTTTTTAATGTCTGCTTGATACTGAATACTACGAATTGGGCAAACAAGAGTGATGTAATGGTCTACATTGTATTCCATGGGTTCATTGATATACACATTGTTAAATAAAATGTCTCATGTATCGGAATAAGTTGAATATATGTCTTTACTTTGTTCAAAACGTATTTAATGACCATGTTAATTGACTGTTTCGACGACAAAAGTTTAACACCGGTGAGTCCAGCTCTTCTAGTACACGATTTACGCTACAGACCCACGTGTACGTGCCGACATACATAGCATTGACGAAGGGGAACTAAAATTTTCATAGTAACACCTGTAAACAATTTAAGTTGGCTATCAGAAAACAGTAACGATCTAATGTTGACACAACGTTGAAATCCAATCAATTTGATACAACCTCACGTTGATCCAACTTTCAAATCCAACTACTTTTCAACATTGCAACAACGTTGAAACCCAACGTCGATGCAACGTAGAAACTTGACGTCGATACAACTTTCAAATCCAACTAGTTTCTGACATTGCTCCAACGTGGTACCTGACGTTGAAACAACTTACCCACTTACTCATTCATTCAATCATTCACTCACTTGCTTACTTACTTACTTACTTATTCACTTACTTTCTTACTCTCTTATTCACTTACTCAATGCCTTACTTACTTACTTACTTACTCACTCACTCACTCACTTACTTAGTCACTTATTTACTTACCTACTGGCTTGCTTACTCACTTATTTAATCACTCACTCAGTTATTCACTTACTCACTTACTTATTTACTCACTCATTGACTCACTCACTCACTTACTAACTTACTTACCTACTTACTCACGTTTTAAGAACTTACTCTCTTAATCATTTAATCACTTACCCACTTAATCATTTAATCACTTACTCACTTATTTACTAACCCACTTACTTATTCACATACTCACTTACTAACTTACTTATTTACTCACTTACTCACTTACTTACTTAAGCCTTTTCACTTCATGGCGGAACATATGCCATGCACCATTCCTTTTATCCTTCGAACTACTGCTGCTGCTGCTACCACTGCCGCTGCAGCTGCTGCTGCTTCTGCTGTTGCTGCTGCAGTTACAGTTGCTGCTGCTGCCGCCGCCACCGCTGCCGCCGTTGTTGCTGACGATGCTGCCGCTTCCGCTGCCGCTGTCTCTGCCGCTGCCGCTGTCTCTGCCGCTGCTGTTATTTTCCACCATTTTCCATTTTCTGGGCTGAACCACACTTTCATTTTGATTTGTAAAAAAATAAATTGTCCACGGTGGCGCGAAGTGCGTTATTTTAGAAACTGAGAAGATAGAACCNTGCTGCTGCTGCCGCCGCTGCCGCCGTTGTTGCTGACGATGCTGCCGCTTCCGCTGCCGCTGCCGCTGTCTCTGCCGCTGCCGCTGCCGCTGTCTCTGCCGCTGCTGTTATTTTCCACCATTTTCCATTTTCTGGGCTGAACCACACTTTCATTTTGATTTGTAAAAAAATTAATTGTCCAAGGTGGCGCGAAGTGCGTGATTTTAGAAACTGAGAAGATAGAACCGAACAAATGCACTAATGTGGAAGATGTCACACGCGACTGTTGCTGGTGGCGTAGGCAATAACAGCGCCAATTACAGCCCGTCGTAATTTCAGCCATTTATGCAATTATTCGCTCGGTAACTTGGGCACAATTGTTTGATTTGCCTTCGAAATTACAATTTACTGCCGGCAGGAACTGGATTGGCGTTGCATTCCCCCGAGGAACAGGCCACATTCTTGGAGACTCTTCTACATATTAGAATGAATGTCAGCGCCTGGGGCTGTGCATGCGACTTAGTATCAAAAGCCCCTGGAGTATTCCCATTGTGTCATTTTGTAGAAACTCCACAAGAGACTAGGCTTCCTGAATACGAATTCTAAAAAATGTAAACAACAGATCAGGCGACATTAAAACTTTCGAACTATGTTTATCTTCCATCCATGTAAGAGAATATAAGTTTTACCGGACCAACATTTTAACCAACGACAACTTTCGATGTTTAAATATGTTGTTATTTTTGAATAACGAATGTCACATTGTACAGTGATAACACTAGTTTGGGTTCCCTGTTATCACGTCACAAAAACCTTCTCAAGCCGCTGTTTCGTAATACCCTCATTACTTCATCACACGACGTCATTATAACTGAAGTTGGAAATTGGATCCATTGTGCGCCTGCTAATGCAGGTACTTACTGAGCGAGTGTTCGTGATTCTATGGAAATGATCGATATGCATCGACATATTTACGTATTGTTTGGTTATTAAGCACATTAAGTTATCTTTGTTGATATTTCCACATGACAGTGTCGGACTCTTTCCCATAAGCATGTCGGGACAACTTTAAAAGCTGAACTTATTTATTTAAAATCACTATTAAGCTATTGTGGGCCTACACGATGTTCATGTATTCACGAGGATGTGCCTATTTTGCACAAATTGCCGAGGTGCCAAACAAGAGATCGGTAATGGCGTCGCATGTTCCATTTGTATCAATGGGGTTCAATTTAATTCAATTCAACTTTATTCTCAAAAACCTTACCATGTTACACGATAATTACAATGCTGCATATTGTGACAATATGAGATGGCTATAAGTGTAGGCAATCCAGGCTTCAACAATACTTATAGATTACATTGGTAAATGGTTTTACCAAAATATAAAACAAACAAAAGTGTCACAGGAAGATCAACTTACAACTTAAAACTAGTTAAAATGTCATGTACGAATTGACATAGTTTAGTTAGCTTTGCATGGCTTAAAAAAATAAACAACTGATCCATTTTTAAAGTGTTTGGCCTCACAAAATACTACTTAAGTCTAGCTTCTTGAAATAAAGTACATTTAAACAAATAATGAAACTCATCCTCAATATCATTACAATCACATAGAGTAATAATTCTCTCTCGCCTATCAATTCTATTGTACCTGCCTTGCTGAATCGGCAACCGATGATTACAAGTGCGAAATTTACACAAAGGTCTAAATAGATTTGGTAGTAAAACTAGCAAATATTTCTCCATTTTTAAATCATATTTAATTATTCTGTAGGCTGTACACCCATCGCTATTGCAAATATCACTACCCCACTGCTGTTGATACTAATCAGTAAGTTTTAATTTGACAACCGCTTTAAGCCATTTAAGATTCATTATTTCTTGATTCAGCCACAAGTTAGATAGGCCAATGCTATTTAAAATGTATTTAACATGAGTAATTCAGGTGGATTCAAAGATATTTTAACAGACAATTTATATAATAAGTTATACATAATGAAAGACAGTTTGAATTCCTTTCCTGTCACCAGTTAGCCCCAGAAATTCAATAATTTACTGTTTGTTTTAATATTTAGTGGAAATTGCCCCATAAACCATGGAAGTATGTGTTCCATTGTTTGCCCCAAGTAAAATTTGTAAAAAAAATTCTATGTAACTTTTCAAGTAACATGATATTTTCACATCCCCATACTTCACATCCATATAACAAAATTGGATATGTAAGGGAATCAAATAGTTTTATCTGGATATCAGTAAGAAGTTTTAGTTTCCTAGCTTTATAAATTAAACATAACATTGCTCGGTTTGCCTGTTTATATAAATGTCTGACTGCTTTAGAAAATCTACCATTATAGTTAACATCGATGCCTAGATATGTATACTTATCTAAAATGGTAAACTTATTTGGTTCATATTTAAATTCTGGCAATTTTCTAATCTTACCCCTTGAGAATACTAACACCTTAGTTTTAGCAGTATTAACATGCAGTTTCCAAGTTTCGCAAAAACTAAATAGAGCATCAAGTGCAGATTGTAACTGTGTAGGTGACTCTGCTAATACAGTTGTATCGTCAGCAGCAGAACAAACTTTAGATACACAACAATGTCCTCATTTTCAAAACAATTTGCCATTAGACTGGAAATGTAGGTTAACCCCCCATATGCATTTGCCAGATGTGTTTCGAGATCATTAAAAAATAATACAAACATTAGTGGTGACAAATGTTCGCCTTGTCGAATTCCAATATTGCATGGGAAGAAAGGTTACAAATTCATAATACATTATTTAGTTTCATTATATAAATCAAACATCACAGTGAAAACGTTTCCATCAATATTATTTGTTTACTTTCAACCAGAGGAATGTTCTTTTTACAATGTAAAAAGCTTTTATGTAGTCTACAAAGGCACAGTTTAAGCGGTTCCTTTTGTTTAAGTAAAAATCAAGTACATTTTTCAAGACAAATACATGATCCATTGTGGAATAATCATGCCGAAATCCAGTTTGTTCCTCCACCATTATTCCCAATTCATCAATATAATACATTTAATCTATTATTCAAAACAGAGGTGAATAATTTTTTAAAAACAGAGCAGTCTGATTCCTCTGTTGTTGTATGGGTCAATTACAATACCCTTATTTTTATAAATGGCCAAAATAATACCCATGGCCCAATCTTTAGGAACAGGGCCAGATTGTAATATGACGTTAAACAATTTAACATACACAGAGATCATACAATCCCCATAATATTTTAGGAACTCATTTAGAATTATGTCCAACCCACACACTTTGTTAATTTGTTTTTAACTTAAGTAAAGCCTTACTTACTTCCCCAGCTGCAAACATACTACCCGGTATTTAAAAAAAATTATTATCATTGTTTGCAAAATGTTCATAATCATAGTCATTCTGATCCTTCTCCTCGCTAAGGCTTAACTTTTTAAAGTGTTCAAAAAAGTGGTGGTATTAACTTTATTGACTTCTTTACCTTTGTCACTTCTCGACGCATTAATAATTGTCTTACTCTTTATATTTCTTATTTTTTTGCAAAATCCCTAAAATACAATTTGTGCTGCTTGTTAATTTCCTTTTTTATAGTTCTTACTTGCATTATGTTTGGCATATCTATTAACATCAGTTTTATCTTTACAGTACACTGCCTTGGTTTGAAAGTACTGTTTTCTTTTTTTTCTTTACAGGCTTGATTAAATCATGGTTTACCGCTAGCTTTTTTATTACTTCTTTTACCCTTTATTGTTGGTCTATCCTTCATACAACCAACCGTTTTAACAGCACTTTTTAATATATCATTTATGCGAATTACTGTATAATTTACGGAAGCCACATCAATATCATTACACATTAAATCGTCAAGATCTTTCTCTATGTCGTCAACATCCTTCAAATCAATAATGTTTTTTAAGTCTGATTCACAATAATCCTTAACCCATTTTGGTTTGTATGGTACATTTAAAACCCATTTTAATAGGGTTATGGGCATCAGATGACAATTCATCAAATTTCAAAACCTCAAATGCCATTATGTAATGAAATGTTTGTCGAGAAATAAGAATATAATCAAAAAAGCTTGCAATTTTTGCATGTATTTGCACCTCTGTCCCTATCGACCCCAATCCTACCATTACCATTACCATATCTAGATCATCAGACTCAATTAAATCACATAAAGTACCAATTCGGACATAAAAATCACCAACTAAATACAATGGGCTGTTTGAGTCACTCCTTAGGTTTGCAGTGTCATTTTCTATATCATCAAACAGGCTAGCTGGTGAATAAATAGAATTCTCCAGCGGAATATAAACTATTCCCCATAATGCTTCATACCCAAGCGAATTAACATTTGATTTGAACCACAGTACACAATTTGTGTCTCCATGTACAATTTCAATAGTGATATACAGGGAATTCTTCACCAATAGTGCTACTCCTCCGGATTTATATTTAAATGATGTTCTATTCATTGTATGACAATCANAATACAATGGGCTGTTTGAGTCACTCCTTAGGTTTGCAGTGTCATTTTCTATATCATCAAACAGGCTAGCTGGTGAATAAATAGAATTCTCCAGCGGAATATAAACTATTCCCCATAATGCTTCATACCCAAGCGAATTAACATTTGATTTGAACCACAGTACACAATTTGTGTCTCCATGTACAATTTCAATAGAGATATACAGGGAATTCTTCACCAATAGTGCTACTCCTCCGGATTTATTTTTAAATGATGTTTTATTCATTGTATGACAATCAAAACAATCTATATGAATTATATCAAGATCATCCAGTTTTGTTTCTGTTAGAAATATTAAATCATATTCTGAAATAAACAAATCGAAGTCAGGCGACCTCAGCCTGGTCATTAAGCCACAAACATTAAGTAGAACACATTTGATATTAGTTAGAGCAGGTTACAAATCAGAATTCTGCTCTGTAATTAAACTCCTAGTTCCTCCGTCTTCACAAGAGGATCTTCCTTCCCCGTCCTATTCTACACCGAGAACGTAGGGCCCAAGTCCCAGTGCTTTGAGATCTGGTTGATCAATTCCAACTTTAAACAGATCATAAGGCGACTGGATTGTGATATTGTTGCCTTTGATGCCGCAGATGATGGTGTTTGGCTATCATCAGAAGTTTGTATCTCAGGTCTTCCGTAATGAACACATTTGCATCAGTGTTGGCGGTTACAGTCCTAAGTTTCTTTTTGTTCATCATCAGTTGTTTTTTCAATTACCTTGATACAAACTTCACCAGCACGGGTCTTGCTCGAACCCCCGACTTCACCAGCACGGGTCTTGCTCGAACTCCCGACTTCACCAGCACGGGTCTTGCTCGAACCCCCGACTTCACCAGCACGGGTCTTGCTCGAACCCCCGACTTCACCGGCACGGGTCTTGCTCGAACCCCCGACTTTCCCACTCTCAGGGCAGCGGATATATCACTCGATTGTATAATGATGTCGATTCCCTTTGCAATCGATATGATTTTGTTATCAGATCTTCATCGGTTTCTTCGGCAGTATTACCTTCAACTCCGAAGACTCTGATTGATTCTCTCCTGGAATACTGTTCCATTTCATCTTGTTGGTATCGTAGCAGTAATAGCTGTTTCTGGGCATTTTCAAATTGTTTATCCATCATTGTTACGGATTATTCCATTGCTCTGCTAACAGCATCGGCCACTGCCGCTGTGACAGCACCCACTATCACTGGATTCAGCTGCTGTATCAGGGCCTGTACATCAATACTTTCCTGTGTTTTCACGCATAAGCCGCTGCTGCCGCTGGCCACATGTGTCAGGCTTTTCTAGACAGTCTTCTTGACAGTTTCCTGCAGTTGGTCACTGTCGGTATCTGAATCAGAATCCGGTGCTATCGTTTTCATGTCACCAGATTTAGTAGCACTGCGCAAAACTGGCTCTTGTCTTTTATGTCCACGCTTACCCATGAATGCGACTGTCTGTGTCACTCAAGTGTAAAAATGGCCGAAATGGACAACGGTCTTAATCGTAATGTAGGTTTAACATATACACCCATGGGTCAGTCCGACCAGCCAAGACAAGTTGGCCCCCGATTTATGCCATCAATTTCTTATGGTCAGTCGCGTCAATGTCAGTATCTTGTTGTTAACACTTCACTTATGATATACATATATTTTGTCGTCAGTTCAACTTTTCGAAACAGGTGTAGAAATGAAACAACCCAGAGCAACTATTCAAGCATGTGACACCTCACAAGCGCCATCTATCGGATCCACAAAATGCAGCATTACATTTATTTTACTAATACGTTCGTGGTTCTAATCACACATACATGTTATGGCATGTACTACACAGATGCTGCAGAAAATGCGTGTTAAAGGGAAATATCAACAAAAGAACGGAAACACATGTCGAACGTCGAAAGGTGACCAAACAGTTATATACCAGAACTCCCCTGAAACAGCTAGCCAAGTGGCTGGCATAACGTGGCCTGATTAAAGAGGAAGCCTGATTATAGAGGTAGATCAGATATGCAGGGTTCTACTATATTTCTTTATCGGTTATCAGACGATTCCAGTCGTGACGCAAATACGATCCTTGACAGCAGTCGTTCCCCACCGCCGACTCTCTCTACGGAGACGTGCCGCCGCTCAATCAAACACATAATATTTATTTCCAGGCGCAATTCGATTTCCACGCCAATATCCACACGGAGATTAGCGTTTAGCGCAGTGTTTAAGTCGCAGCGAGCGGTGCACGCGAACGCCGCAAAGTTCTTCAAATGCAATTAACGTATTAATCGAAGGCATCGATTGTTCGGCTTTGTGGAGGAGTGGGAACCACGCAAACTGCGTCATCCTGCGCGTGCGCATGCGAGTGCATGTGCGTGCGTGCGTGCGTGCGTGCGTGCGTGCGTGCGTGCGTGCGTGCGTGCGTGCGTGCGTGCGTGCGTGCGTGCGTGCGTGCGTGCGTGTCCATATATGTACATACCATATGTACCCATATATTAAATATGGTTTGAATTAACAAAATTCATTGTAGCATGCGCGAGCAATGAAGATCGACTCAAGACCTGTTTCACGTAACAACGATGTATCGGAAGAAATCGCGTCTCTGCACAAATTGTTTGTGCTTCGTTATTAGATACGCAACTGGTGCAAACTGCTTAAGCAATAATCTATACACTATTGCATGCGTATTTCTTATGCTGTCATCAACAATACTCGACGTCTGATTGGGGTCATAAAACAACGTCCTAATGCCTCATATTGGAGCCTATTTACAACTCGTTTGCGCAAAGCCGGCAATGTGACTGAATAATGAACAACCTTTAGCACCTATACATTTAATATGGCGTTTTTACGAGGGTATGATTTGGAGCACTCTATTTAATGGAGATTACTGCGGACGTGTCGCTAATGTGTCATATGACACCCATTTTATTATGACGAATGGACTCGACTCTCCCATCAATGCTATTAGCGCAATTTAACACCAAAGTCTGATGGCATTTCGCAGTATTGATGCCAAGACGAACAATCTGTCTTACATTAGATATAATTTATTGGCGTCTTGTAAGCATCCTTACTTGCATACATTAAGATGTATACGACAACTTTAGACACATATTTGTATTTCCGGTTGTATTTCGACGTATAGTTATAACGGCTTAGCGAAATTTTATTTAAAGACTTAGAACTGCTTCGTCTAGATGTCTTAATGCTGACTGGATATGTCATCATTTTACAACAGTATGATTGTGTTCGCACATGTTGAGATGAATACTATCTACAAACAAAGAACCAGTCCACTATACGTTTCCAGTTGCATCGATCGACCTCGACGTTTGCAACAAATCTGCACGACCACATGATTCATTTCGAAAGAGTAGCAAGTTGTAAACACGCGAGAACGCAAACATTTGGTTCATTCTATATAGTTTCGGGAAGTAACATTATTATTTACAGATTATGTAAATGTTAGTAGCGTGAATGTATTTAAAAACAAAATTGACAAGTATCTCAGCAGGGCGGGTTACAACTGCTTCCTTGTCCACTTGTCATATAGGCAGTTTGCCTGGGATGACAATCTTGCTAAATCTGTTTAACGAAATTGTCCCGAGATAGTTTGTCGTGTTTCTTTTTCCATTTTTCCTTGCGCGTTGGAGGCCACATCACATGCTTCCCTGCAACTCTCCTCAGCCCTTGTGATGAGTTGTCGCTACACATTCCGTGTTTTTGTTCTGCAATCCCACGGTTTGTTCTCACGCCTACTTTTTCCAGTGTTCCAATTCGCTCTTCGTTGTGTAGTCCTTCCATCTTATTTTTTTCTTCTACCACCTCCGCTGTTTTCTATATTCTCGTCACTAATCATGTGGATATGCCCTGTCAATGGCAGACTGTTCCAAGTAACATTTTGTTCGGTTACATCTTCATTCCCTTCAAAACTGCGTAAAACTGCTTTAACTAGGAAATATGATGCACTAGAACGACCAAGCTTTGACAAAGAAAAGAGCAGACACGGCACAAGTCGATGATTCATCAATTCTGCAGTTACTGCATTTTGCCTTTGCACGCCACACTTGTGTCCTCCTCCATGTAGCTTCTCCTCCACGTTCTCGGGTAGTGTCAACGTTCCCAACATAAATATGTAAGCTGGCACACCTGAAGCTTCCATGTTTTTCCAAACATGTGTTTCTTCAACTTCCTATCTCACATGATTTATTCCACTATATCTCATGCTGTAGCTGTTGCCTGCACCATGCCATGTTCCTCGGTATCACTCAGTTGCGGCTCAATCAGTACCCGCTCCCAGAAATGGTAACGCGTTGGTAAAGGGTACTTTGGCCCTGTTAGACTACATACATGTCGGTAATAGGACTTTTTGTAATAGAGCGTTCCATAACACTGCTATACTTTTATTTTGGTAACAGAAAAAACGACGTCGTTACTTTAAAGATACCTTTAGAAATTTTTTTAAAAACTATTTAGAAAGACAAAATGAGAATGAATGGAAACTACAGTTGTATGATAAAATGACAGTTATTCTAAATGTAGCATATCAATGATCAAATGATCAAATATCACAACCAACGATACAAATTTGGCACGTCACATATTAACACAGGTGTTCGCGGGCTGTCAAATGTCCAACGCGTTGTTTCTACAGCTGGTCCATGTGACCTGTCTACGTTCACTCGCAGCGTGAACTGCGTGACCAGAGATCATAAGGAAGCCACGCAAAAGACCTGTCCACATCATTAGCAGCGAAGAGACGGGCGCCCGTAATGGACTTGGGATCGTGATCGAAGTAGACACGCACTGACATCATCGAATCTATGTGGTCGTTGCGTTACGGCAGATAAGGAGCCGCCTGCGAGTAATTAGCGCACGGACGTGACCAGCAGAAAGGCTTCGAGACCGCCCGAGGCGCTGCCGCGACTTTTCCTGTCAAATCTTATTTTCCGCATCTGCAGGTAATGCTGGGAAGCCGTATGGTGAACATCCTCACAGTGAGACGCTTCAGGCCCTGATCACATATCAACCGCCGATGATAGCAATGACTGTTGCCGTCTTATTCCGTGAATAATATCGTTCGACGTGAAAACTAAGCGTGATAATATAAATTTGCAAACAAAAATAAAAAAGAAACAAAATAGTAATGCCGTTTCAAGTCTCACGCTAACGTTTCAGCAATGATCCCCAAACATGTGTTTCGTACGAATAAAAATCAAGTTTCCAACAAGAAATATTGGATGTTACTTATATCCCAAACACTATGCAAATTCAACTTACCAGTTTTTCACTAACCAAATGATTTAGAACGTTTCCAATTACACGTGCGAAACCCGTGGTCATATACTAATTAATGACGATGTCGATGTGGGTACAAAATATCAGCCCTATTATTCCGGCCATTAGTGACATCGGCTCGTTTGGGTTACCAATCAAGTCAGCGCCGAGACTCGCGAAACAAAATGGCGGCCGGCAACAGATAATAATAATAATAATAAAAGTATTTATATATCGCCCAATCATTCGATATTGCTCTCATGCGCTCTACATACGTAGTAGTATTTTACAAGCCATAAAATTGCTAAGAGAATAATTCTACTGAGAAAAGTCTACAAAAATACTAAACATAAAAAGAAATGCTAACAAAATAACCACGTTAAAATATTCCATAACACTGCTTTAAATATAGTTTGTAATACAAGTAAAAGTAAGAAAATTATAATGAAACTGCCAACAAATTAAATATACTAAAATGTTATAAAAAAAGCTATTTTAATGTATTCAGTTATACAAGTAAGACTCAGAATATAACCATAAACACGCTTAGTACAATTATAAAAAAAAACTATTCTTAAGAACTATACGATTCAGATCGTTTGATATAAACACAATGAGTAAACATAAATGGATAGCATTCTTTCGTAATTATATCTACATACATTAAATGTACAAAGTCCGTTCGTTCGTCACATTGAGGCGGTCTAGATGTCAGAATACGTATAGTTTATACTATCTATAATATGATTTAACAATACAAACCGATAAGATTACAATGCTATGCCATTCAGATGTAATACCAAGTTATCGGTATTACAACAATATGACACTATTACGTAGTTCACGCTAAAACGTAAATGTCTCATGTTCTTACGTATTGCATGACAAGTATTACCACGTTCCAATGTGGCACGGATGAGCGTATAACAAATATGATCTGTGCAATTGGCTACGAGAGATGATTTAATCACAGATGTTTACGATTCGAAGGCGCGATTTGAAACAACAAGATCCCGTCGTTGTGTAAATACAACCAGAGAGCAACAACTGGCGATAGCATCTGAGCAGGCGGTAAGTCTTGTACTAGCGTTAGTGCGAGCTACGGTACGCGTGCGCATTATATAATATGCGCGTCATACGTGGATTCGCTGGTGTACAATGACTTTAGGGAGAGGGAGAGATTTTTTTTTTTAATAACGCATATGAATATAAATTCTTAGATATATAAATACTACTATATTTAGGTTATACTACACGTGTTGACATCACGAAAGTGTTACGATCCATATAACTACACGGGTGTCGGAGGCACGAGTGGTATTCTCTGGGTGGTACCACTCGAGTGACATCAACAAACAGTGTGTTATTCCCGTTATATGGGCAAATTAACATTCACTTCCTACAAGTGTAGACATGCTGCCGGTGTTGGTTTCACGCAGCATCTGGATGGATATATCGCGCTAAAATTCCCAATCAGTTTGTGTCATTACCGTGATATATCCATCCAAATAACACACGGCTGCCTCGTTCGAAGAATCCTATGTTAAGTGTACCTCTGTGAACGTCGAGTGGATATGAAGATAATGATGAAACGCTTTTGTATGCACTAATACACACATTAATGTATACACTCATGCATGCATTTACATGCGTGTGAGCGTGCGTGCGTGCGTGCGTGCGTGCGTGCGTGCGTGCGTGCGTGCGTGCGTGCGTGCGTGCGTGCGTGCGTTCACACACTGTCGATGTGGCTCTTCCGATTCCCGAGCGCCAGGTCTACATCTGACGTCGAGCCAGCCAAGTGTACATCTGACGTCGTGCCAGCCAAGTGTACATATGACGTCGATCCAGCCAGGAGAGCGTCTGGTCGGGTCAAGAAGCTGGAGCCACCTGTGGCTACAAGGAGCAGAGTAAACACAATTAACCGAAGTAACGAGTGTCTGCCTAACTTGCACCGCCCCGAGTCAGCGATCCCGTGTTGTCGCCCGCAGCACGTCCTCATCCGCAACAGTGCAAACGTCCAGTGTAATACACATAACTTGACTAATAAAGAAAGGTTAGAAGACGTCTGCTTCGTGGCTGCTACTACCACAGCAGCTGACGAGATTGATGAAGTGTTCACGTGCAGTAATAACAAAAGTGTAATAATAATTCAGGATTATGTTCAGCATTAACCATAATATCATGAATGAATGAATAGGATTATTTGCCAGAGTAAATACATCTACGTAAAGAACAAATTAAAACGTATATATATATATATATATATATATATATATATATATATATATATAT
>SDWI01001460.1:88064-104289 GCA_009193005.1 Lamellibrachia luymesi | reverse complement strand
AAAAACATAGCCAAAGTGTATAAAAGTAGTGTTTTACTTTTAAATGATGTAGTTAGCGAAAGTCAAAACATTGGTCGTGATGTTTGACCAAGCCCAAGATCGTGATTCTTGACCACGAGTTCTGCGTCAAAAGTCACGAGACGAACATTGTAAAATCCGCGAACACAACGCTCGCCGTTCCTACATTAATGATGCTATATGCATCGATAAATAGCATTTCTAATGCCTGCCGTTACAGGGATATTTAGGCATTTGTAGAACCATTTATGGTCGGTCGTAACACTTTTGTTAGTCGTGATTTTGTGGGGGAAATATTTGACGTTATTGTTCCTACCACGCACGAGAAGCCTCTGCGTCATCGCTCTCTGCGCACTTTTGCGCATCCTTGACGGAGCTCGTCACGACTGTCACGTTGTATTTCATCGTCCAAAAATACTTTCAGGGGAAGAAATATGTGTCAACTAGCAATTAGATATTGCAAAACGATGTCTACTTTGAACTAGGCCCCATTTACACATCAAGAATATATTCTGTATTGGTGTTGTGTATAGAGTACGTTGGCTTCACGTTACATTGGCTTTACGTTCTCTGGCATATAACGTTCTCTGGTCCTCGTCTTTGCTGCATTGCCTTTCACCAGCATACATAACTGATCCATACCATACTCACCTGGTGCACTCTTTGATACGCTGATCTGCTTCTGTTGGTACTACCGCGTTACCAGATCTACGGCAAACGGCCGTCTTGAGGATTATAAAGACTCGTCTTGTTTGTTCACGGTGGTAAAAATAACTTGTTTGGTCAGCAAAAATAAATTTAACTCCCGGGATGATGTAGGAAGGACACATCAACTGAAGAGAGGGACGCCACCTGTCACGGTCGGTCAGATTCGCTGAAGAAAGAGACCGAAGTGAATTCACGGATGGGCACGTAGACGTCTAATGTTAAGCATACATTGTTAAACTTTTGTTGTGAATCATGTGTTTGTTTGACTTAAAATGGATCAGTCGTGCAATGTGCGCTGGACCGCAACTCAACAAAACTGGAGTCGATTTGGCCGGAGCAACCCTTGTTGAACCGATTCGAAAACTGAATTGCTCCAACAAATGTTGTGTAATGTCCACGGACACAATCGCACAAAAGCGCAACAAAAGTTGAGCATAGTATGAACGAACACTCAACTGAGTACAACGGACACACAACCACAACGGTTCTACCACGCACATAAGGGGTCTACTTGCCCACACACGTGCCGTATTTGACCTAATAAGCGTATATAATGGTTACAAAAATTTGGCCATGGAAAAAATTCAAGGAATCTGTTCTTATAAGTGACCACCAACATTTTAAACACTTGTGGTGTCATTTGGTGACTAGTGTAGAACTGAAAAAGGTGTGTACGCTAATTAGGGCATGCACGCTTAATATGTCCAATACGGTATTGTATTTAGAAAATGTTATTAAATAATGGTGACATGGTAGCGAGTCCTTTAGAAAACAAGCATTCGTGTATGATAATGATTTTTATTCAACATAATAAATGTACCAATATAATGGTTTCATAATTCTGCATATGAATAAACCCATTGTATAAATTTTTTTCATTTACACATGAAAACGTTATGCAATATAAATCAACAGCATTTGTAAAATACCTGCAGTATTAATCACCATTAATTCATTGTTATTCTGTATAATATTCCACCGAAACTATGACACAAGCAGTATTTATTATCACTTGAAAGTGTTCCTGAATTAACCAGCTCATAGCACTGTGTACAAGTCCTGATAACTATCACAAGCTTGACAAGAGTAACTGGAGTCCAAAGTCCAACAAACAGTGTAATTAAGACACACACACAGACAGGAAATTAACAGCCTAATTCAGTAATTGAAGTGGCAAAAAATCCTACTTTTTACTTTCTGGTTTTAACATATCGCTGTTGAAGAGTCAAAACAATGGAAGTCCATGTTAATCTGCACCACGTGGTTGGTTGGATATGAGTCTATTAGACTAATATCTAACACACGAAAACGGACTTACATTGTTTTGATTCTTCAACA
Source organism: Lamellibrachia luymesi (assembly GCA_009193005.1). Taxonomy (NCBI): domain Eukaryota; kingdom Metazoa; phylum Annelida; class Polychaeta; order Sabellida; family Siboglinidae; genus Lamellibrachia; species Lamellibrachia luymesi. Next base: position 102,225 of record SDWI01001460.1, on the reverse strand, counting down.
TCTGTTCAGGAATAAAAAAAAATTTTGTTTTGTGTGTTAGACATTAGAAGAACACATCCAACCAATCACATCCAACCAATCATATCCATTGTTTTTTTTTTACTCTCCAGCAGCAATATATTAGGACATACGGAGCAATAGTTGATGGATGACTGGGCGACCAGGCAACGTCTGTAACTCACTAACAATTGAGCAATACAGTGTATATGCAACTAAATATATCAACATCAGTAAAAATAACACCTTGTAAACTCAGACCTCATCACATCATACCACCATCAACAAAATTTAATTTAATTTAAAGGAATACCTTTTTTAAAATTAAAAGTACACGAAAAAGAATTTGTTAGGATTTTAAACGATATAACATAATGGCTAGTGAAGTTACTAAACTATTCAGCTTGTAAATGTAGACAAAACCTGTTAAAACAAAATCAAAAGTAAGCAATAGATTCAACCGCAAGGAAACAGGTTTGCAAGATTCACAATTTAGTACTTCCTTGGTGAAATTCTTTAACAAAAAGGTTGCAATTTGCTAGGTGGAAATAATGGAATTCCGTGCATTTGCGGGCATTTTAGGAGTATTATACTACCATATGGCATTATTATTTCCTTTATATAAACACTAAAGAAATTTCAGGGATGGGACAAAAATAAAGGAATTTAAATTAAAGGAACAGTATCAAGATATACGAGGCATGCAACGAGTACAAACACACACTGGGCAATTTCAGACTGCTGCACTGGCAGATGAAATGGTTAAATGAAGAAAAATTTAGTTATGGTCTTGTGGGAAATATAAGGTGGTAGCTGATCTTTGTAAACGATCAATTTTATATGGTCTTCCAATAATTACACGCTTTCTTTTTGGAGTCATATTAACAAATTAACACACTTTTTAGAAATCTTTCGGCTTCAGAATTCATAGTGAATCTGTGGTCAAACATGGTATTTAAATTGTTCTGTTGGTCTTCAGGTGGCCTACGTTGTCAGCATCTACAGCTTGGACTTCGCTGCTTTCATCATCGGGTACAGATGTTTGTGGAAGGACGGATGTACCTGAAAACACATCATCTCATTAAGAATGTGTCAGTCAATTAAAGTGAACGTACGATTTTCGTTGGTTAAATGAATGACTACTTTATGGGACATTGTAACAATTAAGTAGTATTTATAACATATTGTTTGGTTAAAAATAATATCCATAGAAAATGTGCTACTATAATTTTCGTCCCTGATAATTTGTAAAAATACCCGATTTGGCAATTAAATAAAATATGCCAATTTTACAACATATAATAGATAGAAATTACTATAGAGCAATTATTGACAGAGCATTATTCAGAATAACAATGAATTAATGGTGATTAATACTGCAGGTATTTTACAAATGCTGTTGATTTATATTGCATAACGTTTTCATGTGTAAATGAAACAATTTTATACAATGGGTTTATTCATATGCAGAATTATGAAACCATTGTATTGGTACATTTATTATGTTGAATAAAACTCATGCTTGTTTTCTAAAGGACTCACTACCATGTCACCATTATTTAAGAGGCTCAGGACATTTTAAGTATATGAAACCCCCAATTAGTGGCAATGGAGTAAAAGGCAAGCACTATATAATTATAACTTTTCTATGAAAGAGAGCGCACCTATTCTTGAACATTTATTGAGTGAATTTATGATATTAGTTTTCACCATTGTATGTATTTAATAATGAGTTCTACTGCACTAACGAGTCCTACAATAGCATATTCAGGGTATAAGAGTAATGTTGAAAACTAGCATTTCAAATTAATTTTATCTAAAAAAAGGTAGCATTTAAATTATTAATAACACGTTAAGTTTAATAATTGTATTGAGCTTCATTGAGTTAGATTTTACTCGCAATATTTTAATTACATATATATTGAATTAGTTAAATGAATTTTATTAGTTTTAACACAATTTATATGTATTTTCTAGGTATAATTTTCATTTCATGCATTTTATGGAAGTCACATTGAGCTGTCAAGGAAACTCTGCTACATAAACAAATTATTTAATTATTATTATTATTATTATAAGGAAACAGAGGAATTTAGTAAACGCCAATACACAAGAAACATTACTGTTCTCACCTGTGTTTCATTAAGGGGCGACTGCTGCGCCCACCTGTACAAGTTCTCGTACACCTGGCCGTCATAGCGACCCAACACGCTGCCCAGATTGTGATCAGAGATGTCAAAAGCGTCCACCAGGGCGACAGCATTGGGGCGAATGTCGGAGAGAAGCTGAAGCATCTGGTTATTGATGAGGTCAAGCTGCCTGCTGTTCATGAAGCCGTTCTGTCACAGAAATGTTAACACATCTAAAGCTCCCTCCTCAATCAGTACAGCCCATCGCGAATCAAGTTCATTGTTGCTCAAATATGTAATGTGTGAATAAAAACTAGTTAAAATCATCAAAATAACTGACTTTAATCGTTAGATTGGATAACTTGCAAAAATGTGAATAGCTCTTGTTATAGATATCATGTTATACATATATAGATATCATGTTACAGATATAGAGCCAGACCACCTTTACCATTTTTGTGGTGCAAATTTGGACCAGACCAATCAAAAATAATTTAATAGTTTGTCCTATGATTTCACCAAAACTATATAACAAATTTGTATAAATGAGCTAACATGTCATAGTGGATACTAGGTAGGTTTAATTTTTTATTGAGAGTCCAACAAAGTTTCATCTTGTTCACACGTTTTGTGGATGAATGCTTCATAAGTCCATCACTTGGACCTTGATCAAGACGCCACAGAAGTGAGTGTGCAACATACCTCCAGAAACTCTCCAGAGTTTGTCGTGACTCCGTATGTGGCGTACAACAAACACAGCTGATGAAGAACGCGAACAACATTGGTACTGGCTTCTGCTTGTCGAATCATCTGTGCAAATGTCTTCAATACAAAGCTGTGACAGTGCGCCTATAAAATAACAATAATGACTAATTACTATAAGTTACATTACTGCAAATTTATAAAGTAAATTACTAGGTGTTTGTGACAAAATCTGTTCAAACGTTTTCATAACAAATCAGGAAGTATTTATTCTTGTAATTTACTGCATGCAACCGATTTCATTTAGCAAGTAAATCTGATTTCTAATATCAAATATTTATTTTTACATTGAAATTAAAAGGCACACACAAATGTTCTCAAACTCTTCAAATTTGTGTAAGCAACCCGCAGCATCGCTTATACCAGTAATATTGCGTAAGCAACCCGCGGCATCGCTTATACCAGTAATATTTGTGTAAGCAACATGCGGCATAGCTTATACCAGTAAAATTTGTGTAAGCAACATGCGGCATTGCTTATACCAGTAAACTGTATAGGCAACCCGTGGCATCGCTTATACCAGTAATATTTGTGTAAGCAACCCGCGGCATCGCTTATACCAGTAATATTTGTGTAAGCAACCCGCGGCATTGCTTATACCAGTAATATTTGTGTAAGCAACATGCAGCATCGCTTATACCAGTAATATTTGTGTAAGCAACCCGCGGCATCACTTATACCAGTAATATTTGTGTAAGCAACATGCGGCATTGCTTATACCAGTAATATTTGTGTAAGCAACATGCTGCATTGCTTATACCAGTAATATTTGTGTAAGCAACCCGCGGCATCGCTTATACCAGTAATATTTGTGTAAGCATCCCACGGCATAGCTTATAACAGTAATATTTGCAAAAGCAACCCGCGGCATCGCTTATACCAGTAATATTTGCGTAAGCAACCCGCAGCATTGTTTATACCAGTAATATTGCGTAAGCAACACACGGCATCGCTTATACCAGCAATATTTGCGTAAGCAACCTGCGGCATCGCTTATACCAGCAATATTTGTGTAAGCAACCCGCGCCATCGTTATACCAGTAATATTTGTGTAAGCAACATGCGGCATCGCTTATACCAGTAATATTTGTGTAAGCAACATGCGGCATCACTTATACCAGTAATATTTGTGTAAGCAACATGCGGCATTGCTTATACCAGTAATATTTGTGTAGGCGACCCGTGGCATCGCTTATACCAGTAATATTTGTGTAAGCATCCCATGGCATAGCTTATAACAGTAATATTTGCATAAGCAACCCGCGGCATCGCTTATACCAGTAATATTTACGTAAGCAACCCGTGGCATTGCTTATACCAGTAATATTGCGTAAGCAACCCGCGGCATTGCTTATACCAGTAATATTGCGTAAGCAACCCACGGCATCGCTTATACCAGTAATATTTGCGTAAGCAACCCGCGGCATCGCTTATACCAGTAATATTTGTGTAAGCAACCCGCGGCATCGCTTATACCAGCAATATTTGTGTAAGCAACCCACGGCATTGCTTATACCAGTAATATTGCGTAAGCAACCCATGGCATCGCTTATACCAGTAATATTTGCGTAAGCAACCCGCGGCATCGCTTATACCAGTAATTTTTGTGTAAGCAACCCACAGCATCGCTTATACCAGCAATATTTGTGGAAGCAACCCACAGCATTGCTTATACCAGTAATAGTCCCACAATATCGCCCTAGTTAAAAACAAACCCTAAGGCTAAATAATTGCTTGTTGAACAAATTAAAATAACAGTGTCAGCACTTAGTATCTTTGCAACAAAGCACTGACAATTGTTAAACGATAACTACCTAGCCAAACATGTTCAAATTAACTGGATGGCCATCAGTAAAATCAGTTCATATTACATTTATTTTCAGTGTTTACATTCATAAACCATTTCCTCTCTCAATAAAACAGAACATTGTGAGGTGATTTTGAGAGGGGAAATGTATCATCATGAAAAACAAGCACGTACAAACCCCATAAACAGATACCTGGGTAATGTCTTATAATGTCTTATACAGCACTTGTATCCACCTACACAAGGCACTCGTGACACCTACTTCATTACCATAGCTTGTTTCTGGTAGCAGCTAATGCAACGCTTGTATGGGTTTCTTTGTAGATAGAGACCATGAGTCCATGAAAAATTTTCCATTTCCCTTTGTGGGACCTTTTATTTCATTTGGCACAGACACCAGGTAGAAGTGACCGACGGCTTTTAGTGTCTCTTCCATAAAGGCACAGACGATGTGGGGTGACTGAAATTGCCCAAGCTTTGAAATGGCAGCAGGTGGCTTTGAACCCCGGGTCCTCTCGACCGAGTTGGGCTCTACCTGCCGAGCTACCACATATTATACAACTGGTCGTACCTTTGCTGCCATCACTAGGTGCACCCCGGCTTGGTTCCATGCCTTGTACTCGGCATCTCCAGCTTGTAAATGGCTCTCATACATCCTTGTTGCCTTCTGCACAACTCTGAAGCAGAACAACATAAATGGACAACTGTTTCACTGGGAGAGGTCCAGTGTTTACCCATTTCAGAATGACAAATTCAGCATTCATATCTACTTTAAAGATAATAAACTACAACTGGTGGCATAGTCAGAATGAAACTACTACTACTCAAGTGAAAATCTGCTGCTAGTTAACTGTAAATGAAGCAGTTTATAATATATAAACATCAGTTGTAATAAATGGAACAAAAAACCTACTGGTTCGGTAAATGCTAGCAGCGTGAAATGTTTAAAAACAAAATTGACAAACATCTCAGAAAAGCATGTTACACATAGATGAATAATAATGTTGGTCTCTCAATAAGAGAGAGAGAATAATTTTATTTTTGACTAACATCAAAAGAACAAAATCTATACATACACATATAGAATGATTATAAGAATATAGTCAATGGAGACTCTCACTAAGACATAGCATATGTCGCTAGCGTGAGAGCCACCTTACGTTTAATGTAGAACAAATAAAAATTAGCTCGCCTGCCAAAACAGAATGTAAGGAAAAAAGATAATATAATGATAATACAGAATTGGCACAGCAGCTATGCAACACTTGTCAAGTGAAAAAAACGTCTATACATACATGTATACTAAAAAAATCATACAAATAGTATAACACTGAAAAACATAGCACATGTCGCTAGCGTGAGAGCCACCTTACATTTAATGTAGAACAAATAAAAATTTTGCTAGTTAGCTCGCTGCCTAAACAGAATGTAAGAAAAAGGATAATATAATGATAATACAGACGAGGTGCAGCAACTATGCAACACTTGTCAAATGAAAAAATACACCTATACATTCATGTATACTAAAAAAAATCATACAAATAGTATAACATTGAAAAACATAATGCTAGGTATTTTTGATGTAGTTTCATGATTTTTTATGCATTTTGAAGGGTCATGCTTTTGGAAAAGTTTCATCTTGGTTTTGTAATTTGCATACATAACAATTTGGAATATGGCAATATGTTTCGTATTTGTTTAAATAGTTTTGTTTTGAACCCATGCAGACTATGTGTGCAACATTTATCTTTAATTATATTTGGAGTGTCATTTACGATGTACACTAAATTTATTCGAATGCATCTCTTTGTATATTCACAGTTAGTTCTTGAAATTACAAAATTGTTTCTGTGCCTTGTATGGTGGCTATGAATTTCAGAATGATAGATAAAGGACATGGCCTGAAAATACTCTGGCAAGTTGTGTTTTACATACTTATAAAAAATAAGCCAATGGCTTCACTGTCCAGTTGACATCTGGGGTTTTAGCACTAGATAACAATCTTGTTAAAAATCTTGTAACTACAAACAACACATTGTGACAATCACAACAACAGTCTCAGTATAGAGCTGGTCCACTTTTGTCTTCTTTTTTCATAAAATTTTGATCAAATTCAATAAAAATAAGTTTGTTCAATATAGTCAACAATAGATAGGTTTGATTTTTTGTGAAATGGTTTTAAAACGAGACAAGCAAAAAACTGTAATTGAGCAGGGAATATCAATTGTACCTGAAAGCTCTCCATTCATAAGTCCTCAGTAGAGCATCAACTGTCACCGGGCTGGTGATATGACACCTGTCATCACACACCTGTGACAGGTAAGCTATTGAACCACTAAGTTTCACACCTTTCTGCGCTCTCAGCATTGCCTTCACTAGCGACCTGTGATGAAAATACATACTTATGACATGAATAACTGATACAATAACAATCTGTCTGTCTCGACATTACTGGTAAATGGTAATCACAAAACTCATGTCAACCTTTGCCACATAACCAACCAGCCATCTTATTATAATCCAGTGTAAGTATGTTTGCATATATGTGCCTAATTTATCCAAAACTATTTGCATCTGAATTCAAGATAACTTTTCAAACTGGAAAAAGCTATGCAGATACTAATGGAGAATTATCGTGAACAAATTTCACGGGACCTATCCATCAGACAAATTCATGATAAGATATGGACATCTTCAGAAGATACCACAAGATGGCAGCATCGTGTGAACAATGATAGATGTATAACAAAAGAAACTAATGCTGCCATTAAGGGCATACAGATACATTCATTAGGCTTCCTCATTAAAGTTGGGCTTATTCCGTGGAACCAAAATCATGCAAAATATCTCCCAAACATGTATGGCACAACTGATTGTAAGTGCATAAATAAAACTCAAATTTCATGCTCAAATGTGCCATTTTTGTCCTTAATTCAGTTGTGCCTTTATAGTTTATGCCGTTTTTGTCATGTCATTTTTGGATGTGTCTTTATGTGGGGAGACCCACCTTCCACATTGTAGGTACATCACAGTGTTCTCTCCCTCATATGTGCAAGCAGGGACCGCGTGGGCATAGATCTTAGGGAGGCCACTGGCTTGGGAGAAGCCGTGGCCTCCACAAGCCAGACGACATGTTTCTATAGACCACATCATGTGGTCTGTGGTGAATGCCTTCAGGCCACATGACAGGCTGTGAATCTGGAATAAAAATTTTAATTCACTTATCCATAGAAGCCAAAACAGCTGCTGCTTAAACAAACCTACTGTAGTCTCCTTAGGGATGATGTCAAAATGTATGACATTACACAAAACTAGTTTCATGGGGATGGGGAAGTAAGCAGCTGTTTAGCCAAGTATTATACATCAATGTATTTAAAAAAACACTATTTTAGTATATTACAGAGCCGGACCATTTATTCACTTTTTCTACTGAATTCTGACAGGATCCGGTAAAAAATAATTTGTCTGGTGATTTCATCAAAACAAAATAACATTTTAAGGTTTAATTTTTCATGAAATGAGGCGAACATTTTTTTTTTTGAGGACGGACCATTAATGGAATGTCGAGAGCTGGGAATTAACTAGAAACAGTGAGGTTTACTTGCCTCGGCAAGAAGCTCCACATTGCCTTTTTGAATGTCATAGTTGATGCTGTAGTAGAGATTTCGCAGATGAAGACCAACAGCAGAGAAAGCATACGCCTCCGAGAGCACTGGAAATAACTTGTACTGCTGCGTCACAAAGTCAAGGACCTGGGGCTCCGGCCCACTGCAAAAATGAAAGTATGGCATGAAAGAAATACATACTGTAACAGGCATGTAATGGCCATAGTCCAAGACCAACGGAAGTACAAGTCATTTTGCATTTTAAATTAGAGAGTCAGAACAATGATGTATCCATGACAACGACAAAAACGCAAATGTTTAAAGAATTACTGTTTCAGCAAAGAATAAATTGTACCAACAATACCGCTTACAGATATTAAACAGAATCACAATGCTAGCATCAGAATGCAAAAATCAGCTGATCTGATGTTTAAACAGCCTTGAATGCAATAGAGCACGTGTTGGCCTAGATATGCAATTGGTACAGCGCACAGCAAAATATTCAAGTGAATTATTAAATGTATTTTCGTCGACATCTAACATGATTTCACTTTTATATTAGTTTCATATTATATGCACCAGAGGCACCACGGGTTATTTCACCTTGATATTAGTGTTATATTATGCACCAGTGGCGCCACGGGTTATTTCACCTTGATAGTAGTGTCATATTATATGCACCAGAGGCGCCACGGGTTATTTCACCTTGATATTAGTGTCATATTATATGCACCAGAGGTGCCACAGGTTATTTCACCTTGATATTAGTGTCATATTATATGCACCAGAGGCGCCACAGGTTATTTCAGGTATGCTCTAATAATTGACGTTACCCTGGTTTCAGTTCTGACTGTCGACGGACAGCACTGTAGCGGATGGCGATTGTGACGGCCTGGGCAAGGGCTTGGGCTACGACACCTTTAACAATTACTGAACGGACAAAGAGCATCACTCCATACGAAAGTTTGTCGCTCTTGGTTCGTACATATGTGCCGTCTTTCAAAACCTAGCAGACCCAAGATCAAGATAAGCTACTGCGACATCTGGAAACCAGATGGGCCCAAACTCTAGCTACAAAAACAAACATCACATGATAGAAAAAGCCAAGCTATGTGTGTCAATCATCTTGAAATTAATTTCATCTATCAGCATCACCAGTAGCAAGTTCACCCCTAGTGCTAACTGAAAGCCAAGGATCATCATGTTTGCAGACCTCCTATTTTTGTTTGTCTGAATATCTCATAAGCACGTGTAGACATGCGCCTGTCTGTTCATCAGTAAATCTCAATTTACTAGTAACAGTATTTTTTAAAAAGCTTCCAAAATGGAATAATTAATTCTCCCCTCGAGGTATCATTTGTGGTTCTGATAGTTCAACAGTTTGATAAAGTTATTTGATCTTTTGAGTTGAAAGTTGAAATGGTTCTGAGCTAGGGGCATTGTGAAGCCATGTGCCTAATGTTATGGTTGTAGTTGTTGTGGTTGTAGTTGTAGTGACTGTAGTTGTCAAACCTACTTGAGCGTTCTTCATCAGCATGTTGTCTCGGGGAATGTGCACTTGATCTAACCGAAGGAATCCATTATCTATGGAGTCAAAACCCAACTTAGGTCCAATGTCGCCTACTTGCACACCTACAATGCAAACAATTTGGATGTACATTTTGCCATCAATTGTCCAAAACACATTATTTATTTTCTGATCACAATTCTGATCCATTATCTATGGAGTCAAAACCCAACTTAGGCCCAATGTCACCTACTTGCACACCTAAAATGCAAACAATTTGGATGTACATTTTACCATCAAATGTCCAAAACACATTATTTATTTTCTGATCACAATTCATAAGGGTGCCAATTTGGAGCGCTTACAGGCATTTTGTATTGTGTTGGTTGAAGCGCCACCTGGCAATTAAGAAGTTACCGAAGTTGCACACAGGTCGATGTAATTGAAAGTTTCATGTAGCAGGGTCAGAGACTAAATGACATCGGTTTCTTTAGTGTTGTTCATCATCGTTTTGAGATCACCCCTACGTCCTCCAGCACTACCACCATCTCCAACACACCCATGTACATAATAACATGTTTTTATTCCAGACAATCAATCAGTATGGTCCTTATAAAAATAATAAACAAATAGATAAAAACAGCATATTTAAAAATTATACAAAACTAAGATCCACTGATGCCGCAATTTTGATGTACAGTACAAGTCGCTAATTGTAATGTTCTGTGTAATGGGATTCAGTGACTTGTCAGTGCTAGTCATTAAGCTAAATATATCCTTTCTGGTGACACATTTACACAAGTTGACATTAGCCGTAGCAAACATGTGTCTAGCGCTACATCTCATAGACAGTCTGTTCAATATCCTGTAGCAGTTGTTATAAGCAACATCAAATTGCTGAAAATTTGCTTTTCTACAATTTACCCATAAAGCACACATGTAAATATTACTGAAATAGGCCACAAAGAGTTTATTCTTTATAGCAGTAGAGCAAAAGTGAAACTTTTGATGCAACATGTTACTCTTAGCATACAGAAGTCTCACATTGGCGATACGTTGTTACAAATGACATGTCCAAGGTATTTACATGAGGTGGTTTAACTTCTTTCCTCCTCAGTTCATTTCGCTAGCAAGATTTGTATTTCTACAGTCGAAGTACATGACCAGGGATTTACCAGCATTATATTGAACGTCGTGCTCCCATCCGTAGGTGTAACATATGTCAAGTAATGTTTGTAGTCCTTTGGCGGAAGGAGCAAACAGAAGTAAATCATCCGTAGGTGTAACATATGTCAAGTAATGTTTGCAGTCCTTTGGTGGAAGGAGCACACAGAAGTAAATCATCTGCATATACCAGGTGATTAACCACTGTTGTACCAAGACTACAACCATATACCAGGTGATTAACCACTGTTGTACCAAGACTACAACCATATACCAGGTGAGTAACCACTGTTGTACCAAGACTACAATCAGTTGGTTGTTTGTGCAGTTGATCACTCAAATGGTCCATATAAACGTTAAAAAGTAAAGGGGATAACTTCCCACCTTGCTTAACATCGTTGCCCAATGAGAAGAAGTCCGAGTGAGTAGATCCCCATCGGACACATATACATTAGTTATGGAACTCATTGTTGAGTACTCTTAAAATATATTTTGGTACATTGCGTTGTTCTAGTTTCGTTAAAAGCATATATCGATTGACTCGATCAAATGCTTTTGAAGTATCAAGAAAAGCAACATGCATAACAGAACCGTGTTTAGTGTAAAACCTTAATACATAATAGTTCCTTAAATGCAAACACACCTAGCTCCGTTCCATGTTTGGGCTTAAACCCAAACTGATGTGGCATAGTTTGCAAGTACGTTTCCATTCTGTTAATTAACACAGCATCTGTTATCTTGGAATATATGTTCGAGAGGCATATTGGGCTGTAACTGCCCTTTTCGTTTACACATCTATTTTTATCTTTGACAACTGGTACAATAACAGACTCTGTGATTGCTTTTGGTATATAACCATGCACCAGGATAGAGGACACTAGAATAGATAATAGTCAGTTCAGACCGATTAATTTTTGCCATATTTGAAATAGAAAACTCCTATAAAGTGGCATAAATTTGAGGCTTACAGAATTATCTGAAGGAGCAACTGACCGGTGGGAATAGCCCAAAGGGTGAAATGATCTCAAGGGGAATTTTCTTGGAACCGTCCTACATTTTCTGCATAATAAAGCAATTATGATCAAGTATTCTATCTATCATACCTGATCTACAAAATTGTTTAACTTTGTAACAGAAATGCCTGTAGTGGTGCAATACAAATGTAGCAGGCAACAGTAGGAACAGACGTGACAGGAGTTTGTATGTGTTGAGATAAAGCTAGGAGCATTGACCAGCTTTGTACACACTCTCTAACCTGGTAGAGGTTCATGTGTTTCCAGACTTCTCGTCTGAACCATGAATGCATGCAGACCATAGCACTTTCCTCTTGTGAACAGCATCGCCATGACGATGGCATGGTTGGTCGTCTTGCCAACTGCAAACGCACCACATACAAGTTACATAGCTCCATTCATCAATCATTTTTAAATATTTGATTTCAAATAAAAGTATTTTCGCAATTGCTCTAAGTGTAACAAAGCATAACATCAAAAAAAAAATTTTTATTACGTATAACTGCAAATAAAATATAGAAGGGTCATACATTATGTAATTCAGTATCATAAATAAGCTATAAGTTACAAGTATAATATACATGTAACTTATCTATAAAGTCAGGGCTCTAAATTAATGGGTTACTTCGCAGCAAATGTAACTTTAACCATTTAGATATCACGACATCTTAACAAAAATGCACTCCAATTCCTTACAGCACAAATTCAGCAAGATATGTATGCGTCTAGATTTTTGCATATAACCTTTTTGTATTTAATTTTTTAACTCGCCAAGTTGCGTATTTAATTTCCTACATTTATAAATTTGTCATCTTTGTTTAGTTAATATTGAAAAATGTGAAAAGCAAGTTCATATTTTTTATTAGATGCATGTATTTTTAATTTTTAGGTAATGCAAAACATTCAAATAACTAAAAATTAAAACTGACATGTAGAGTCATTAATAAAATCACATTCACAAACAACCAGGCCTGCAAACAACACAAAACACAAACATAACTGCAAAACACGATACAATGTTCAAAACTTTGTAACATGATATTTTCAATAGGTGCTAGTAATTCAAAAACTTCCAACAGCCATGCAGCAAATACCCCTGGTGTTTAGCAAATAGACTAAGAATTCAAATGATATAAACAGTTCAAAATTATCCAGATTACATCACATCTACGAGTTGCTAAAGTCACTAGCCGGACACGGCTGGTTTGTTCAGCGAGACAGACTGGTTTGATGGGCTATAAAAAGTGAAAACAACATTTTAAACTTGGATAAACAGGGAAATATAAAACAGGTGTTTGGATCGTGTAAAAAACAAGCATAAATAGGAGTGGCAAATGGATAATTTGGACACGTTTATCAAGAAATTAACAACCATCAAATAATTTCTCCATCCAACATCAACAATTGTGACACAGAAGGTTCCTGCCGTCTCGAACAGTTTATACTCACGTCCCCCTGGCCACCATTTGATCGAGGTCAGTGTTGGCGAGTGCAAAACAAATTCTTGCGTCGCCAGGCCATATGTTGCTGTTGTTTCCAGGCCTCGTAGATGCGAACCTGGAAAGAAACTAGGCATTAGCCTTTCAGAAACACAAAAGACCAGAATAATACGCTCAAGTGGTTCTGTGTCATTTTTCTACTTTTTTCAAGGTCACAATTGGCAACCTATCTTCATCTTTGTCAAGATATCTAGTAATTTTTATTAGGCAATCCAATATATATATATATAATATATATATATATATTCCCTTTGCATAACAGCTATGTCACAAACAAAAGCATAACAAAACTGTAATTACGTAATAACATAGATTGTAAATAGTGCTGCCACCTATCAGATTTCACTACAAGCAACCAATCAATCAATGATTTGTTAGGGTGAAATTCAAATTGGCCTGACCACTGTCATATTTTAATGGTGGTCATTGACGAGAGTTCCTTTAATATGTATTGACTATGCTAGTCAATGAAAACATTTTAGGAAAGTAGGGTAGTCACTGATCGGTAAGCCATTCTGCTGTAGTTACAATGACAATAATTTAAATAGTGCTCCTGTCAGCATGTTTGACTTGTAAGGTGTGTGTGCGTGTGCGTGTGTACATGTCTGTGCATGCATGTAAGTGTGTGCACGCGCTTGCACGTGTTTTGCATGTGTGTGTGTGTGTGTGTGTGTGTGT
>SDWI01001460.1:36562-59829 GCA_009193005.1 Lamellibrachia luymesi | reverse complement strand
ACTGGAGGATCCCTTGTGTCAGTGACTGGAGGATCCCTTGTGTCGGTGACTGGTCACTGGAGGATCCCTTGTGTCGGTGACTGTAGGATCCCTTGTGTCAGTGACTGGAGGATCCCTTGTGTCAGTGACTGGAGGATCCCTTGTGTCAGTGACTGGAGAATCCCTTGCACATAAGATACATGCTGATCACCGCAACCACAAGACGAAGGACTCATTCTTTCTGCACGGCAGTTCTATGCTGGTCGAAGATGCTGCTACACGACCTGGGCTAGCGGCACACCGGCCCACGTCGCTGAGCATGTGAGGAAGCCCTTACAGCAGTGGGCATGTGAACGCTAGAGCCACCCCGGTAGGAGAGGGTGACGACGCAGGGGACAAGTTGAGACTGTCCCTCGTAGAACAGTTCCAGCGGGGCAAGGTCGCCACCAGTTCCCCCGCCATCAAGAAGACAACATTCGCTGCGCTGCCCAATCAGACGACGTGACGACAGCGACGTGCAGCTACTTGCATCCGAGCTGCTCAGTGTGAGAATGAGGCTCGTTGAGCAGCGGCGTCAGATTGAGCTCGGGAAGCGGCGTGCGGAGATGAAGTGGACAGAATAGCTGGACAAGCAGGCGTTTATCCAAGTCAACTCCAGGGGCAAGGGTAACGCCCCTGGTGGCGATGGGCGTCAAGAAGAAGCGGACTTGTCGGTAGAGTCGAAACAACCTGTCGTCCAGGATACAAGGAAAGAGAGCAGGGCGTTGAGAGGTGAACCAGATGAAGTCATGAAATGGATGTCGATGTGGATGAGAAACACCACAAAACACAGGATAACAACGAGCCCGCGGACAACACCCGACTGCGACATTGCCACCTGGTGGATGACGTTGAAGAAAAATGTACGGAATTGCCATCGCAACAACAATGGCCTAATGAGAAGTCGGCACCAAGGTTATCACCCAACAGACCGAAGTCTTGTCACCTGCCGGAGCCTGATGAGGCGTCTCGCCGTGAGCCCGATTACCCCCACCGTTGATGCAGAGCACAGCTCTGATCCACTCAAGCCAGGAGAACCTGCAGGAGTACGGCACATCACTCAACTAGCTGAACAGCAGTCTGACAGAGCTTCAGGGTGAGATAATGCTATTGTTGTTGCAGCAAGATCGCATCATGTCGGCACAGGCGTCGCCATTGATGACACTGCAGCAGCAACTCGTTAGCGTGGCAACATCTCTGTGTCATCACTGGTATACGACGCCGCGTCATCATCGTCGTCGTCGCTGATGTCGAGTCAGAGCTACACTCAGAGGCAGGTCATTATCGCCGGCGAACCGGCGAACCGTTGGTGGTACTATACCGTCACACCAGGTGGCGTCAAGCTTCAGTCTGGTGTGATCGCTGGTGCGACAACCGTGTACAGTCAGGTGCCGATGCCCTACTCACACAGCTATGGCACCCCACACCAGTACGCCACACACAGTTCCCACCCCAGTATGTGCAAGGCCAGATGACCATGCCTGTGTACCCGTACCCCGGCATGCCTGGAGGCCCTCCCCCATCGGTTTACGGCCAACCGTCGGCTGTCTACCAACCGCACCCAGGCACCTACCCTAACATGCCTGGCCAGTTCGTCTGGCACATGACACCTCAGCTTGCATCGCACATGCATGCTTCTGTCTCCATGTGTGCTTTTTTGTGACCTACAACGCACCTGCACATGAATGGGAAGTCTTCATTAACAGGTAACCACGGCTGCGATTCTCCCTCTCGGCCACTAGTTACGTTCATGAACTCTCCGAATGCACCAGGGCCCCACTGCATTGGAGTTCGGTGTATGAGCGGTGACTGGGTCTGCAAGCAGGAGAGATCAACACATTCAAACATTTGTCTAAATGTCTACTTTTGATTTGCTGTGGGTGATTTTACGGAATGATCTGTGGACAGTCTGACTCTCTGAAGATTGTGTGGAAGGACCAGCCCGAGCACCATATGGCGCACACATACCCGGTAGTGGCACAGAACCACCATGTTCTGTCGCCACAGCGGTCGGAGCAGCCACCCCCGTTGAACTTCACTGCAACCTATGTCGCGCATCGTAGCAGCAGTCGGCCAGTTACTCCAGGCATACCACCAGGGGTGCCTGTGACGCCACCTGGTGTGTGCTTTCCCAACCTGGTACGACATGGGGACAGTCCCTCAATGCAGGAAGAGGCCGGTAACTTCAATAACATGGAGATGTAGTCAAGTCCTGACCATCCTACCATCCAACAGAGAGCAGCGGGAAGATGCGGAAACAGAAAGATGGTGGTTTCTTCATCACTCTTGACGCAGGATCACCACATAAACAGAAACCAAAACTTGGATCAACGAAACGGAAGGAGGCGATGATGCCACAGACGTCTTCTTCTGAGCAGACTGTATCACCTGGTGAAGGAACAGTTGCCGTTGTTCAGCTCACCACCACAAGCAACACCGCCGAAGCAAGACACCACCCCTGCAGCTGTGAGCGCGTCTCCGAGTGTGGGCTTTGTCATTGGGCAGGACGACTCTTCGGCTGTAAGTGGTTATTTGTCTTTGTCACATGGGGCTGTGTTGGGTACTTTGAACAGGTGAATGATCTTGTATGAAGAAGCCCATCAGATCTAATAATAATAATAACTGCTATAGAACCTAAGGAACCTGAGCTCAGAGATGCAACAAATGAGAATCGCTAAGCATGATATCATGAACAGGGGTGTGCACAAGTCATCCTCAGAGCGAGGGAGCTTGTCGAGGATTTAAGGTGGAAATGCAAAGTCAAAAAAATATATGTTTGACAGAAGGTAGCTATAGTTTCAGATTTTAAAGTGATGGGGAGTTCATTAATAACCCAAATGTCATAACAATTTCTGGCTGGATTTTTTTATTCATTGGTTCAGAGTTGTTTGTGGTGCCATAAGATTATCTAGAACCCATCTTCAACGAACTACGACTGTTGAATGCCACTTTTCTCAGCTGTTTGTTTGGCTTTAAAAACATTGATGTGCAGTTTAACATGTTCGCCAGTCTGACCCGAGTGACCTTGAGAAGAAGAGGGAACGGTTTATAGAACAGCAGAT
This sequence comes from Lamellibrachia luymesi, assembly GCA_009193005.1. Classification (NCBI taxonomy): domain Eukaryota; kingdom Metazoa; phylum Annelida; class Polychaeta; order Sabellida; family Siboglinidae; genus Lamellibrachia; species Lamellibrachia luymesi. The sequence goes on along the minus strand of SDWI01001460.1, from coordinate 56,749 downwards.
GCGGAGGAGAGAGGAGCAGGACCGACGACGGTTCCAGCTCGAGACAGACGCTGCCAAGAAGAGAGAGATGAACAGGTCAGTGAGGGTCAGCAGGTCACCGGGGCAGGTCAGTGAAGGTCAGCAGTTCACCGGGGCAGGTCAGAAGGGAACTGATCACAGCTTGTCGTTTTAATAGACTTGCGATAAGTTCTACATTACATAAATTCTCAGAAACTTCAGTCGGAAAGTTCTTTTCAGAAATACCACTTCTTTAACTGCCGTTTCAGACGGGATCATGGAAGGAGTATTCCAGAAACAGTGGTTAGCTAAGTTGTAACAGAAGTACCTGCCTGTCCGAAATCACATTATTTGTAAGATCTGTACTGTTACCTATCAGTCACTTTCATCTAAGCAAGTGGCATATTTACATTCGCTGCAAGGAAGCACATACAGCTTCGATCATATAGTTCTGATCTAATTTATGTTCTGATAGTTGACACAAACATTGGAACAAGGGCTTTCTCGATTGCTGCACCAACTCTGGAATCCTTTCCCTGTTAGTGTTTGTAGGAAACAATAAAATGTTGCTGTCATCTGAAAACTGTTTTCCCTCTTTAACTCATCCATCTGCCTACAACTTTACACTGTATATATCGATTTTGAAATTGCCTAACCTTTTCGTTTTGGTGTGCTTCTGAGCTTGACTTTCCGAGGATTTACATGCAAAAGATGTTTTCGTGTTATTTCAGTTGTTAACAGCAATTTCAGAAACTCTTCTATCTGTGTGATGCCAGGTTAAAACAAGAACAGTCGGAACAGAAGAAGGCGGAAGAGAAGACACGAAGGGAGGTGATCTTCCAGCAGCACCTGCAGAAGAAGGAGGTAGCTGAGGAGGGGGTGGTTCCCCGTCGACACCCCACCCAGGGCAACAGGACAGCCAAGTTGGCCAAGCGCCAAGAGTCAGCCGCCAGTCTCCCACGATGACAGGGCATTGCATTCGTCCTCCCACAGCTCGCAGGAGGAGCTCTACCTGCACGGTCGCTGTCCTGTGCTTAACCTGAAATCTGAAATGTACGTCAACTCCCTGTTGTTGTTTGTGCTTAAACATTCTTCCTCAATTACATTTTTCAGTCAGTTCAGACTCCTTTTCACGAAAAATCAAACCTATCTAGTATCCACTACAGCCTGCTAGATTGTTTGTACACATTTTTTAGTTAGTTTTGCTAAAATCATTAGACAAAATATTAGATTATATTTTACAGGATCCAGTCAAAATTCGGCAACAAAATTTAATAAAGTTGAAATAAGGTTATAAGTTTATTCACGCTTATGCAAGTTACCCGATTTAGTGATCAAGTCGATTCTTTCGATGATTTTGACACAAGAATGCAATGTTTTATTTAGTCAACAACACATAGTACATAAATTATTTATACACTACAGATTTGGACACCAATGAACCTGATTCATATTTCACAGTGGACAAAATCAACTGAGGAGAGAGTTTTAATGGAAACTAAAGGCATCTCATTCACTAGATGCTGCACCACGACATAGTGATGTCCTAGTAGTAAACAATATCTTGACATAATATATATATATATTCCACCTAACAGTATGCTTGAAAAAAATTGTGCTCTGGAGAAATGTCAAAGAATCTGTTCTTATAAGCGTACGCCAAAATGTGTTTCTCTAGACAATAAAGTAACTGTTTAACACCAGGTGGCAACACTTCAGTTGTTCCACACTAGTCAAATTAAAATAATTATGGATCCTGATTAAAAAGGGGGTGTATGGTAATTAAGGCATGTACGCTTAATAGGTCGAATATGGTACACACACACACACACACACACACACACACACACACACACACACACATATGTACGAAACCAGAGGAAACAGATCGAGGAAGGAGTTTTAATATGTATAACATGAAAACGCCTTCCTCAATTCATATCCTTTGGTTTCATCACTCCATGTTTTCGTAGCCAATGTACCAACCAAGACACTGGCTCATTCTCTCCCCAAGAGCAAGTGGCCTACGAAATACATTTAGGCAACTGCCCATACAGCTATCTGTTTATGATGTGCAGGTTCCAGGGCACTTATAATGCCATCCTATGCATATATTGCTGGGATATATTGTTGTGTGTTTGTTGCTGCAGCGGTGCCAACGACCACTGGAGGCCAGCCAGACTTCACACCTCCCTTTGGTGGCTTCATGCAGCGGTGGCCAGGAATGCCTGGTAGGTGCAGCGTCGGTCCAAACTCCCCACCAGTGGCGCCACTCGCCATTTCACCACTGCCACAACTTACATTCCATGTGCAGATTCTGACGTCTTCATTTCATTTGGTAAACTCCAATTTTTTTTATAGAAATTTCATACAATTGTGGATGGTGTTTGTATTGAAAATGTGTCTATAAACACAATAACATTTTTGCTTTAAGATATGTTACGTTACTCAAATGCACAGTAACAAGGAAGCAACAATGATGTTGCCCTGCCTACCCTGTGATCTGTCGTACTACGTAGATGCTTTTATTGTCTCGTACGAAAGACAGGCAAAGTGTCGATCAGGCTTCAAAACACGGTCGGCACATTCAGACAATATACTATGTAGTTAAGTTGCTGTTTCTTGTTTACATATACCGTATTCAATCTAATAAACATAGAGTATGCTTGAAAAAAAATTGGGCAATGTAAAAATGTCAAGGAATCTGTTGTTATAAGCGTACACCAACAATTTTCTCTCTAAGCAATACGGTAACTGTCACTAGTGTAGAACAACTGAAAAGTGATGCCAACTGTTTGACACCAGATGTTGACACTTCAGTTGTCCCACACTAGTCAAATTACAATGATTATGGATCATGCTGATTAAAAAAGGATGTATGCCAGTTAGGGTATGTACACTTATTAAGTTGAATTGCAATGACCATAAAGTATGGAATTGGTGCACAGTGAATCTCAATATCAAGTGGGATATGTGCATTCCTAAAAAAATGCTTTGAGATTGATAGAAAGAGGAAAGTGAAACCATTAACGATTGTACCTATTGTCATTTTTTTATGTTTAATCAACTTTCGCATTGCATGTACTAACTGATGATATACGTTTTCGGCTGTTATGTCCAGGTTATTATTTTCAATTGTCTTTAGTCGATGAAGTAACTTACTTAAATTACTTCTGAAGTATCTCAGCAGAGAACAAACTAAACATCATTATATAGAGCACCACTGAACGCTATTCGCTGTACCATCCCCGTTCAGTGCCATGTGATATGCTGGCTCGGTGAATTGTCAGTTGCCACGGAAGTCGTTTATAAGTGACAAGTTGTTTATAAGTGACAATTGCTTCTGCTTCATTTAGGCGGTCAGTATTATGTTATGCTATATAGTTGATGCTATACAACTTGATTTTACAACAAAATCGAGCCGACCATGTTGCTTTAAATGTGTCGTAAAAATATAGTTTGACATCAATCACACTTGAAACAATTGCTATGTTATTATAAAATACTGATTACCAGGTGCTCAAAAAATAGTCACATATATAGATTACTCTTGTGTTTAAAATGAAGTACATTAGTGCCGTTATTACTATTTTGATTAGTTATATAACAGTGTTGTAGACACTACATTGTCAATGTTTTTAACTTTGTTGATGATTCCCACACAGACAAGACAAGTCGGCCTGGTACTGACAACAATGGCAGCGAGACGGGCTCAAATGCACCTTCACAATACAGTGGTAAGAAACTCTTTATTCATAGGGGCTTTCGTTTGTTTCTAGGTATAAAAGTATCGTTTCTTATGCAGTATGTTTGATGTCGAATGCTTTCAGTCGATAATTATGAACTTAATATATAGATTTATTGTAGGACTTCACAGATAAGTCAAATGTATTGCATATAATGGATTTATTAACTACCAATTTGTTATTTTCATCCATAATACGTAAGCACTGGAATAAATGCTCTGCTGAGTTTGAAATACAAATAGTTGAGTTTACCATAATGGTTGTTTTCAGATAACGCCACCATTTGTAAGAAAGAATACCTGCCACCTGGCAACCTCGTGCCACATCCTTACCTCTGCAACAAGTTCTACGATTGTAAACCACATGTAACATAAGTGTGAGCAAGATGTCTACATGCATGAAGATCACGTGTTCAACCCATACACAGATGACTGATTTCCCTGACAATGTCAGTTGCGCAGTACAGATTCGTAAGTTTTGGACCACCATCTCATCGTCTTTCAAGATGTTAGCAACATCACGTGTAGTGTTTCTCGATGCAACCAGCCTGACTCTAATTTATTATGATGTAGTGCCTTTCATAGTAATCATAACCCATATATTTCAACTACGGCAACGGTTCAATCCCAGTCTCATCAAAACGTGTGTAAATGAAAAACAATGTCATCTATGTAATTGTGCATGTATATCTAATATGCTTAGTGGTCCAATCCATACTACAAACCGTTGTCTTGTTGACTGTTGAGATAAAATCTCACAACTGCTATGACCTGTAATGTAGTAAATGTTTGAGAATAGTATATAACGTTCTTCTGCTACAGAGTCGTGCTCTGGTGACTACTGTCAGAATGGTGGGACATGCACTAATACCACAAGTGGCGCCAGATGTATATGTCCTTCAATTTACACTGGACAGCACTCTGAAAAAGGCAAGTACACATGTCTAGGTGTATCTTAGTGTTTAACATGATTATTACCAATATTAAAACAAATGTACCACATGCATAAACATTGGACTTAAAATTGTATTGCTTATGATTTTGTTAATTATCACCTACATGTTAAATATGAATACATTATATCACAATTCCACTTTTTTTACTGGAATCACACAGCACATACTGATTTCTGACTCGACGGTGATAGTTGTGTTGCTATGTTTCTGTGTATTTATTTTATATAGTGCACCATAATACCAAAACAACCTGTTAATTGTCACATTACTTACTTTCTTAATCCTCTTCATGTGGAAGTGCACATAAAGCTGGCACCAGAGCAGGCCATTGCAGTCTATCTCTTTTTTTTCTCGAACTTCCCCAGGTCAGGTTCTTTCATTTTTCAATCCACCGTTCTTCTCCAGGTTTCTTTCGGTCTTCCTTTCACCCGTTTTCCATCTGGTGTCCATCTGAGAGCAGTTCGGACTATTGCTGTCTGCTGCATTCTCAAGACGTGGCCAATCCACTGCCATCTGCGTCGTTTTATCTCCAACGTGATGGGCTGGGTTTACGTTCTTCTGTGGAGTTCTATCTTGAGTATTTTGCGAAGGCATCTGTTCTGAAAGATTTCAAGCCTGTGGATGATAGTCTTTGTCATTTTCAAGGATTTTGATACGTAAAGGAAGATACTAAGAACATTGCTCTTGAAAGGCATGTTTTCTGAAACATTTTCCCAGATTTCCAGATGTTTCTGAGTTTAGCAGATGCTTGGCCAGCTTTCGACAGTCTTGCGCGCATTTCTCTTTCGGAACTCTTGTGCTGAAAAATCTGTATACAGCATTTTGATGATGTTGACAAGCTTGGCAGGAACTCCGTAGTGTCTCATGATGCTCCATAAAGACTCCTGGTAATGGCTGTCAAAAAACGTTTTCAAAGTATATGAAATTAGCATAGAGGGGTCTATTCCACTCGTTGTTCTGCTCTAGTATCTGCCTCAGAGTATATATGTGGTCGCTGCAGGATTTTCCTTTCCTAAAGCTTGCTTGTTCTTCCCTGATGTGCTGCTCCAGTGCCTTGGTCAGTCTTTCCTGAATAAGTTTGCTAAAGACTGCTTGTGAGTGATAGAAGGGTGATACCTCTCCAGTTGTTGCAGTTCGATAAGTCGTTTTTGTGTAATTTTATTATCAGCCCCATTTTCAGCCCCATGTCACTGAAGATCTGTGTCAGAAGTCTGGGTGTGACTGTATATTCAACCTTCAACATATTAGCTGTCACTCCATCAGAGCCTGGGGCCTTTCCATTCTTCATCACCTTTATGGTCATTTTCACCTCTTCAAGTGTTGGTGCGTCTGTGTTCACATCCACGTCTTCCTCAGCTGCTGGTATGTGAACTGTCTCTGTTGGCTCTGGCCTGTTCAAGATGATCTGGAAGTGTTCTTTCCAGCACTCCAATTTCCCTCTTTCACTTGAGAGGAGGTTTGCAGTTGTATCAATGACTGGTAAATCAATCAATTTTAAATAGAGTGTTAAGGTCTTGTTTTCTAGCTGCTTCTTCAGCCTCCTCTGCAAGTCCCTCCATGAAAGATTTCTTTTCTGCATTAGCCATCCTCTTAACCTCTCTGTTCAGCTCGGCATATTTGCTTTTCAGTGTTTCTTACAGCCTTTGCGATTTGGTTGGATTCATTTTCTGCTTGGTCTGTTTCCTTTCTGAAATCTTTGTCCAAGTGTCCTGCTTCATCCATTCCTTCCTTTTTGTTTTGTATACTAGGACTTTCACTCCTGCTTCACGGAATGCTTGATTGGAGTTGGCCATGTTAATTTCTTGTTCTTCCTCCAGGGTGCTAAATCGATTTCTCAGCTCAAGCCGGAATGTAGTCTTGACCTCAATGTTCTTCAACTTCTTAGAGTCAAGCTGTTTTGCCCTCTCCTGTCCTCTTTTGGTCTTCCGCAGCTTTAGGGTTACTGTTCCTGTTACTGTGACTATGTCGTGATCGCTGGCCACATCTGCCCCAATTTTTTTCCTTACCCCCTGCAGCAAACTCCTCCATTTCTTGTTGACACGAATGTGGTCTATCTGGCTGGTGGTGGCCCCATCCGGTAAAGTCCTAGCTTTCTTGTGGATTTCTTTATGATGAAAAATGGTCCCCCGATGACTAGTTTGTTTTCTTCACAGAGGTGCTGTCCATTATCGTTCATGATTCCACATCTTTGTGTGCCCATGTTGCTCTCTCTGCCTGCGTTGTCAATGCCCACCCTGGCATTAAGGTCACCTATCACCAACAGCATGTCATGAATCGGTACCCTTTGTATCGCTTCTTGCAACTTGTTATAAAAAGCCTCCTTATCCTCTCTTTCTGTTTCTTCAATAGGGGTATAAGACAATATGATAGTGAGCTTGGTGTATCTTGAGTTAAATCTAGCAGTTATAATTCTTGCTCCCGTGGGTTTCCATTCGATGAGTGTTTTTTTTTAGTTTGCTTCGGTATATTATGGCTACTCCTTCTGCGTGCTGATTGTCGGTTCTCCCTCAGTAGAGAAGGGTGTGGACTGATGCAAGCTGTATTTTCCCTGTTCCTGTCCACCTTGCTTCACTGATTAAAAATTTTTTTAAGTTGTACTTATCGAACTCCCTCACCACCTGAGCTGGTCTGGTACAACAAGGTACGGACGTTCCAGCAGGCGACTATTATCTTGTTCTTCGGTTTCAGGAAATCCACCATCGGTCTGTCATCTTCCATCTGGGTTTTACTGGCATCCTTCATCCTTCCAGTTTCCTGGCTAGCTTCATTCCTGTTACCACAATTGGTTTGATATCTGGTATTGGTTTCTGTAACATGTTAGTTTTTTTATAGGATGGGGTTGTTAGCCCCATGCCCAACTCTTCCCTTTACCCGGGCTTGGGACCGGCGAGATACCCCGAAAGAGGCAATCCAGGATGGGAATTGTCGCATTTGCCATAATTATTATATTGACTGAATGACCAACAAACGAAACAAATGATTATGATTTCTAACGACATCGGCACTGTTCCAGAGTTATATCCGTGTGAATCAGATGCGTGCCGACACGGTGGGACCTGTTACAAAACCGCTCACGTACTTACCTGCCATTGCATGCCAGGATACACAGGTTCTGTGTGCGAGAACGGTCAGTAGACCTTCATATTCCGTTGGAATTGACACATACAATATAGCTACAGAGTTGTCGAACACATACAACTGAACCTAATACAGGGCGTACGTTGTTAAACCTTTGTTGCGATTCGATTGTTTATTTGGCTTAAAATGGATCAGTCGTGCAATGTACGCTGGTCTGCAACTCACGAAAACTCGAGTTGCATGTTGATTTGGCTGGAGCAACTGTTGTTGAACCGATTCGAAAATTGAATCGCAGCAACAAATATTGTGTAATGTGCACCTAGCATAAGTCACATGACTTAACCTAAGTCAGATCTTTCATTCTGTCCTGTCCGGATTATTCATATCTATTCTCCTAGGACGTAGGTGGAGCCACCTAGCAACATATCCTACATGTTCACTGCATTTCATGACAGTACTTATATATTTTGATTGATTAAACTTCATAACATGTTGAAACATAATTTGATGTTCAACCTGCACCAATTTGAACATATAGGCTGAATACCTATCTTGGTTGTTCCTGGTTGTAGATATTAATGAATGCTAAAGCAGCCCGTGCAGTAATGCAAATTACGCGAACTCGTGTGTGGATGGTGAAGTGAACGGTTACGAATGTAACTGCAGGTCATGTGATTGTTCAACAATACCCCGAACCGCTCATTGCGCAATCAGTAAGTATTGTGTCTCATGTTCCTTTGTCACCTTTTGTAGGTGAGCAGCTAGTAAAGATCATATGTTTGAACATTTTAGATTTTTACATCTAATTAGATTTGCAAGGCTTTCCTTCGTAACAGTAACATTGTATTTGATCAAACTTTGATTTCGCAGCGACAAGGTTTTGATTCAGCAAGATATATTAATTATGGTTTACTTTCCTTTAAGATGTTATATATACATGCCCGTCCTCATAGGGGCGGGGGGGAGGGTTTGTTCGAATTCCTCTTTTTGAGAGAATTTCATTTAACTGTAACATTTTTCAGAAATCCCCAGCTGATTGTGTATGCGTGAACCCCCCTTTTTAAAACTCTGAGGAGGGGCCTGATATATAACAACAGCATGGACTGAGAAGCACTGCATATGCAGTGTGAATATATTTTAAATAAACATTGACATATATATATATATATATATATATATATATATGATAAGGACGTTGATTAAATAAATAATAATAACAATACATGTATATAATGATAACGCACGGTATCCATAGTAATGTTCAAAACACTTTACCCTTCACCTTACCCCCACCTACCCACCCACCACCCCCGACAGACCTGTTCGTTCCAGCACCAACTCAACTGGGGGACTGTCATTCACATTATTTTACAACTGTCTATCGCCAGGTACCAGTGAACTGGGGCAACGTGTTCCCTATTACCTGGGTATGGATGCAGGCCTATCACGTAGGCTATTGTGTCTTCAGATGAAACGGCAGCCTGCATAGAACATTCAAAGAAACCAAAATACTCCGGGAGTAATGACTTCTACCTGGGACAGCCCTACAGGTGTGCGAGTGGATGGTGCGCTGCTTCAGTGGACATGGGGTCAGCACGAAATGTGCGCCGCCATTGCTTTTCAATCCGGACCACGCCTCAGGCCAGCTGTGCAGCAAAGACATTCATCCAAACCTAACAAGGACTTCTGAGGATGGCAGCTGCAGACATGGGTGCCAAGTCTCCTTTTTTGGAGGAAACTTCCTTCTTTTCAGCTAATTATGTTGCATTTGCATCTGCTTCTCCGTCATTTTCATGTAATTTCCATCTTTTTGAAACAATTCCATATTTTCTATAACAAGTGGCTATATAATGCATAAAACGGCACCCTTACGGCCTTCTTTTTCAAACAACTCCCTATTGTAGGAGCGAATCTACTCCCTTTCCACACCCTCCTTCTTTATTTCATCTCCATCAGGAGTATCTCCTTTCTCCTGATTACTTAACTTGGCATGTCTGTACATGCACACTTCGAACATACTTCTCTATGACCAATTTCTGATTGCTTTTGTCACTTTGTGATCACGTGGACGGTTAGTGATTAAGTCAAGAGGATTGACATTTATACGCCAGATACATTTTACAAAATGGCTCGTATATTGTAGATTACTGCTCGTCACAACATGAAAGAATGATATGGAATCTGCTAATGAATGTAATATTATATTATGTTCAACATTGCCATGTAATAATACTTATTTTATATTGAACTGTATTTGTATACATGCATGTAAGTCAGTGCTCTTTAATTGGCTTTGTTGTGTGTTTTGTCTTATATGTCTACATTATGCCGCATGATTTAAGGAAGGCATTGTAACCATTGACCACCAAAACATAATGTAACATTCTGTCAGTATGTGGGTTTTGTCATCAAATGTGTCCATTTATTTAGTTTTGTATTTATCAATTGGGTGGCTCCTACAATAGAGATCAAGTTTGGTCTTAGTAGGAGTCTCCCCGACTCATATAATTAATTTACTCCACTTAGCAGAAGCCAGTGAATGTGAGGGATACGATGTAAGTGATGATATTGAATAGATTGCAACATACGGTACTAATATCGGGGCAGCAAACATTTGTTATCCTGTAATATTTGCATGATATATAGGTTCGTACTAAGTTTGTAAAATGTGCTGTACAAAAGATACATAAATGTTTCAGTGTAACAAACTACTGCGATTTATTTGCATATAACCTAGACTTTATTGTTGTTGTTTGGTATATATACTCTCCACAGTCCCGCAACATTTGGTTGTATGTTGGAGAGTGAGCTCTAAGGAATATTATCTTTGCATTTGTTTTTGCATAACTGCATTGCAGTTGAACATGTGACCCCGGCTGACTAAACCAGTGATAAGTAGGGAATTTTGTTAATGTTTTTTTTTCGAAAGGGTCTTGAAACAGCTTTAGTGTTCCAAAAATTTTAATGCTGCTGCAAAAATTGGCAAAGTTATGCTGCACTGTACATGTTTGGGGTCTAAAAATAAAAATGGAGAAAATGGCAGTAACTTTTTCATTCTTTATGTACAAATAAAGCATGGAAATATTGAGTGTGTAACATTCATATTTGGCAAACATTATGAATGTCATTGTGTAATTGCAACTACAAGGAATAATCAGCTGCTTCAAAAATTGGGGAAGTTATACCACATTGTACACGGTAGGGGTCTAAAAGTAAAAATTACGAAAATGGCTGTTACAGTTTTGCATTCTTTATGTACATGAAAAACATGGAAAATTTTAGTGTATAACATTCAAACACATTATGTATGTTATTGTATAATTGCACACTGAAAGTAAAAATACGCTGTTGCAAACATTGGCAAAGTTAGGCCGAATGTATAAGGTAGGGGTAAAAACAGAAATTTTTAATTGAGATTTCCTTGGAATTCTTAAAACATTACTGAATAGAATACATGACAAGCAATGAATTATATTGCAATAATTAAACCACAATAACATTGGAGGGGTCAAGAGCAAATCTGAAAAGTTATTATAACAGGACATACAAAATGATTTCACCAGAGTACAAGGCAATTCTTATACACAATTAATAATGTTTATAATTATGATACTGAATAGCTCCATACAAAATAGATCATTGTTAACACTGATGGTATGTAATAACCAATAATTACATTCTTCAAAAGGTAGTGTTACATGTTTACAACATTCTAAGAATACAAAATGTTTGTAAAATGTGATTTCTGAGCAATTCTAAAATTAAACATTAGTGAATTACACATTAGTGTCTGTGAACATACTTCGCTGTTCAGTGAACACGCTTTGATGGAATTGTTCCACCACGGCTTTCCCCTGTGGTACCATGGTTGCAACTGCCGATGTTATTGGTTTTTCAACACTTGGGCGTGGACACAGAATGTCTTTCTGCGCATTTGACACAAACTCTTGGATGATGTTATACAGGTACGACTGTCACCATACCTGGTGCTGGTACAGCGACAGGGGCAGTGGTTGGCAAGGCACTGACCTCTGTGGTCATCATATTGAACACTGTCTTGGTGGAGTGAAGTGTTGAGTGCACAAACACCTGGGTGTGCCGAGTGAAACGTGAATTGCTGGTACCCCTTGATACCAGACAGCGGCTTGTTGAATGGACTGATACCATTTCAGTAGTCCCGTCAACCTTGTATTGATGATGCTGTGAACATGCAATAATATAATAAGTTATTATTGTAGATGTGAACATAGTACAATAGTTATGTTCACAAATCAGATAAGACATTGTAGTGACAACAACATCAACACACACAATGCCACCTTAGTCTTTGAATGATGTTAAAGATAATTTAAGTAACTATCCTGATGAATATTACAGTCCGGCACTCCATGTGCAATGAGAACCTGTCGGTAAAAAAACAGCAGCAGCTACAGTTCCGTCACTGCCAGACAACGTATGAATCAGCCGTGCTAGAATAGGTCCGGCACTAAAACATTGCAACACTAACTGCCGCACGTCTCACGTAGGCGATAATAAAGCCTATGTCTTGGTCTTCGAAAGGTCGAGGCATATGTGTATTGCTATATAGCCTATATTAGAACATCATTATTGTCAATTATATATATGTTCAAGCGCAGTTATATATAAAACCATCCTCATTGTCAGTCATCGAAGTATGAAGATATATCTGCCTAAACTAAAGATGTCTCTAATACTTCTGAGCTCGTTGAAGAAGAGAAGAGACCTATCCTAGCTATACTTTTCAAATAATTATGTATCAGATAATATTCCGGTGCTTAGCACCTGGTTTATTAATGATTTATTGACCGTCTGCATGCGCACATTATATGTCGCTGGGGATAAATACACACATTCACTGCACATACAAAGGGGAAAGAGTGCCGGATCAATAGCTGTACAGTTGTGCTTATGGGGACCAGAGCGCTAGCCACTTCGTAAATATGATGATTGCAGATATTGACAAATATATTTCTTGGCAGAGACAATAAAAATTTATCTGATACATGAGGCATACAATCACACATTGTACATACCACATTTTAGTAAACAATATGGTGGAATATGTTGAAATTCAAGAAATATGGGAGGATTATATCACATAGACCCGCTATTGTATGATGTCTTGGTTTGGTAACTAGCAAAGCCAAAGCTAGCATACTTGTCTGCTTTTCCAGCATATTATTAATAATTTCCCAGTATAATTATGTTATATGTTTTATGTCACATCTACAAAATCAGAAACTTGAACAAAGTAATGTTCGCAACATGATGTTTACTTATCATAGCCACATAGGAAAGTATCTGTTGAAACACTTACGTGGCATCATGTCCAGCCGCCTTGACACCATTTCCTCTAGTGAAAACAGGGACCAGCATGGTTCACCACCATTCAACTTGCATCCGCACCTGTAATTGAATCAGTAAATCATTATTATTGGTTCATTACCAAACATGACAATCAAAACAAAGTATAACCAGATAATCTATACATTTAAGCAGCAAAGGTGACTATTTAATATAGGCATATCTGTACACTAAACATATAATCATAGTTGTCGCTTAATTGTTACTATGGGTCTATGCTTGCAAAAAAAAATTTTTTATGCAGACAGATATCGAATCTGGTTTGATTGAACGAGGCCTTGACGCTTGGACCCCTTGGCAACCTTGGTTGAATGTAAACAAACCTAAATGAGTGTAAACAAACCTAAAAGCAGTCGCTTTGAGGATGTCGTCTTGCTCCGGCAGAACGTACTCGAGCAAAGCCACCGCCCTTTCTATTGCTGCGCCCATGTCAGTTGTCAGCATGGTGAACTCATCGACGTCGCCTTCGCTGCCTTCAGTATGACGGACGCTGTCGGGCACAGGAATGGCACCGCCTTCGCCTCGGCTTCGGTCGCTTTGCTGTCCGACTCCGTGTCACTGTCGCTTGATTCGTCGACATCGGACAGCGTATGCTCTTCCCATAGCCGTTCGAATGCATCATCGTCTTCGATGGGTGCATTAAGCCACCGCACGATCGTTATTCGACACAATTTAACTACACTCTTGACAAAACTCTCCGGATAAACAATTAACTTTTAAACTGACTACTCGCAAAACGGCTTCCTTGTTTTTATTTGAGTAGCGGAACTGCGCATGTGCACAGATGCAATAGACGGACAGACCACGACACGTGACACTTGACTTCTCTCATCATTAGCATGCAAAATTCGTAAACAGGTGGCTGCTTATTGGTCGCATTTGAGCTATTTCTGTCCATCGAGCGTGGATAAGGACGTGTAGGCGGGAAACACGACGTCACGCGAATTACGCCGTAGAAAAGCGACCAGATTTTTTTTCCAGTCATTCTATGACAGGTGATCGATAGGGTTCATTCTAGATTGCATTAAAAAACACTTTTTATTACTAAGTTTTAATGTAGGACCGCATATAATGTTAAAGGAGATGCTAAAAATTGCATTTCTTTACAAACTGGAAAATCACTATGATAGCCATATGTGGGATTTTGGCTTTTAACGGCTCTCACGCGAAATCTCAAATCCCGACTAATCGCCGATTTGGTCGGCCGGGGTCACATATATGAGCATAGTTGTACGCAAGCAATACCTTCGTATTTGATAAACAAACGTTATACGAGTTGTCTAATGGGTTGATGTTGTTCTTTTCAATAAACATGTCTTTCTGTATATGGGTCCAAGCCCGGCCCGGCCCGCCGGCCCGCAGCCCGGGCCGGGCCGGGCCGGGCCTCTACATAATTTCGCGGGCCGGGCCTGGGCCTACATACTGCGGGCCCAGGCCGGGCCTGGGCTGAAAACAATTTAAACACATCGGGCTTGGGACGGGCCTGGGCCTAGTGTGAGCGGGCCGGGCCGGGCCTGGACATAATAAAAATATTCATACAAAACACCGATAAATTATTACTTTATTTTTTATTAAAAACTTATTATAAATTGTAATTCCGGTTAATGAATGTTTAAATTATTTCTTTAGTATTATATAGTTGCAAATTGAGACCTTGCATGGAATCTAATGGCCCCATAAGTTCACTTGGCTGGAAGTAGCCAGCCCCAATTAAAATGTTTACTTTAGAAATATTTGCAGAGGCAATCAAGCTATGATTAACCATCAACGTATCACCCTTTGACCCTACCAGTGGACGTTCCATTGTCTAGGTCTTCCCTCCAAACATTGCCCACCTGAATGATCTGCCCGCTGCCAATTGCCCACTAGGCCACTAGCCCACTACCCAATGCAGTTGGTAATTGGTATTTCTCCCCAGTCCTAATTCATTCACACATGTCTGAACCTGTCTGTCTCAGGCTATAGTGACTGCAGGCCTGCTGGAAATGCCACTGGGTGTCAGTGCCAGTGGGTGACATTTAATTGAAATATCATATTAAATTATGTTAACTTAGTTGAGCTAATTCAATTAACAATATAAATTGGGGTTATGGCTTGCATATGGGTTAAGTCAGGGTTAGATAAACAAATCTCCTACCCTAACCATAAGCTAATACTTTAAAGCCAAATATAACAAATGTTATCATATTTAATAGTAAGGACACTAAGAAGTTTTTCTTTATTTTTCTTCAGGATATTAGTAAGTTTTAAGAAGTTGGTGGTGCTGGAGTTTTAGAACTCATCCTCGTCTTTGTTATAAGATTATAGGTTTGTCTGCTCTAAACTTAGCGGGCCGCGGGCTTGCGGGCCGCGGGCTTACCCATCTTTGGCCCGCGTGTATGGGCCGGGCCTGGGCCTGAAACTTGCCGGCCGGGACGGGCCTGGGCCAAACATTCACGGTCTGGGTCGGGCCTGGGCCTAAATTCTAGTTTGCGGGCCTGGGCGGGCCGGGCTTGAAAAATTATTGCGGGCCTGGGCCGGGCCTGGACTCTAACTGCTATAATTGCGGGCCGGGCTTGGGATCAAATTCTAGGCCCGCACAGGGCACTAGTACGTACTGCCAATTTTTCTCACAATGGCTGGACGGTCGAGAGCGGCTCCCCAGTGGCTGGACCATCGATAGCGGCTCCACGGATGTTGAACTGTAGAGAATGACTCCTCGGTGGATGTACCGTAGAAAGTTACTCCCTTGGTAGAGACGGACTCCACGGAGGCTGTACCGCCGAAAGTGACTCCCGGAGGCAGAACCGTAGAGAGTGAATCCCCTGATGGTGTACCGTAGAGAGTGACTCCCCGGAGAATGCACAGTGGAGAGTAACTCCCGGGAGGATGTACCGTCGAGAGCAACTCATCGGAGGATGTACCGTCGAGAGTGACTCCCGGGAGAATGTACCATATAGAGTGACTCCCTGGAGGAAGTGCCGTGGATAGTGACTCCCCGGAGGCTGTACCGTAGATAATGACTCCCCGGTGCTGCACCGTAGAGTGACTCCCCAGAGGGTGCACCATCGAGGGTGACTTCCCGGAGGATGCACCGTCGATGGTGATCCTCCGGAGACTGTACCGTAGAGAGTGACTCCACCGGGGGATGAATCGTACGTAGAGTGACTCCCGGGAGGTTCAGGGTGACATCTGACATATTCTCTGCGCAATGTCAAAAGATTCTTTGTTCAAATACTTGCATGATCTCCTCACCATACCAAGAGCTTCCATAATCTTTGTGGAAGCTTTCTGAAACTGCAGTGATGGCTTCATATCACTGGTGACCCCAAACTCCTACATCTTTCCCCTCTTCTGTTGAATCAAGATCCACTCTCGCTCCAGATTCACTGGCCATTGTATATATTCTGGGTGGTTGACTGCCTACATGCATGAGGCATGAGCTTGCAATTGTCAACATTGGAGTCTAATACCTTAACTGTCTATTGTCCAGTCTTCAAGAGTGTCGATGTAGCTGTCCAGCTATTCTTTGTCGACCTGGCTCTTTATTGCTGTATACAGCTTTGTGTCGTCAGCAAACAGTTTGATGTTGCAGTGAACCAGGTCTGGTGTTTCATTAACATAACATAGGATGAACAGTGGCGGGCCTACGACTGACTCCTGGGGGACCCCGTTGAGGACAGGAGCCCACTCTGACTTAGTACCGCTCAGCGCCAACTTCTGTGTCCTTTCGCTGAGAAAGTCTGCCAGCTACCGAGACAATTTACCTTGTATGCCGTACGCTTCTTGTTTCTTGACCAGACTGCAGTGGGAACTGTGTCAAACTCCTTCTTGTAATCCTGGTATACGAGGTATAGTCCCTCGACAAGTGTCATTGTCAGGTCCTCAAAGGTACCAAGCAGGTTGGTCAGAGACAACTTGCCCTCCAGGAATACATGCTGGTTCGGCTGATAAAGTTGTGCTTGCTTAATTAGGAACTCTCTCGTGTCCTCCCTAATGATTGCTTTCAGGATATTGCACGATATGGAGGTGAGGCTAACTGGTCGGTAGTTTCCAGTTTTCACTATCGAACCCCTCTTGAATGTTGGCGTGACTACAGCTTGTTTGCAGTCTGGGGGGTCCTATCCTGTGTCTGGCGACTAACTGTAGTAACTGAGTATCCAATACATAGGCTTAACAAAACTCCTACATTATTTCCGTGCCCATGGATGCAGACCGTCAGGGCCTGGTGCTTTATTAGGATGGACTTTGTTATAGTTTCTAATAGTAACTATTATTATTTATTTTACTTTGCATCTCTCGATAAGCCAATGGCTTCCTTGTCCACTTGCCATCTGGGCCTTTTGCTTGGATGGCAAATCTTGTTAAATCTTGTTAAATAATTTATTATAATTAACTATTCACTCACATTTGAGCATATTCCGTCTCATTGTTTCGGTGAGACATTGTTTTCGTATAGAGCTTACGATACTTGTGTAATGTCGACGTTGCTTTAGACGACGACGTTGCCTTCTGCCAACGATATTGTCTTCTGCCGACAGCGTTGCCGTCAGCTGACGACGTTGCCTTCTGCTGACGACAATGCTCGCTCTGCCGATGACGTTGCCTTCTGCAGTCGATGTTGCATTCTGCCGACGACGTTGCATTCCACCGACGACGTTGCAATCTGCCAATGACGTTGCCTTCTGCCTTCCGACGTTGCCTTCCGACGAGGACGCTGCCTTCTGCTGACGAAGTTGCCTTCTACCGACGACGTTGCCGTCATCCGACGACGTTGATTTCTGCCGGTGACGTAGCTTTCTCTGCCGTTTCGTCAGTCGATGACGTTGCGTTCTGCCGATGAAGTTGCCGTCAGCCGACGACGCTGAAATGGAGTGTGCTGTTGGAGTCCGAACAAAATATGGTTTGGCGACTATTGACGCACATGCAGAATTGCTACGCATTTGCACGATCAGGACCGTGCCGCTGCTCAGCTATCAGCATCCCAGCTAGCACAGTGACAGTCAGCCAACCATATGCCAACCGTTGGCGCAACAGCAGCAACTATTGTTGGCGCAACGTTACTTTGGTCGTTGGGCCAACGTTGCACCTACGTCAACAGCATACATAGTACGTTAACCAACGTTACCCCAACCATCAACCAACGTTGCCCCAACCATCAACCAGCGTTGCCCCAACCATCCGCCAACGTTACCCCAGCCATATTCCAGTGTGTTCCCAACCTTCAAAAAACGAACATATTGATAATAAAAATAATCATTTTATTTCAAATATGTTTCACAATGTAAAGTTACAATCAGTTTTTTTCACCCGAGTATAGTTGAACGTACAACAATACTGTGCAATATCATTATGTTTACATAGATATAGCGTAGCATAGCTTTAAGAAAACATAAAATAAAAATTTTGTTGTGATAGACAAACATTCCAATCCATTCTTAGACACTGAGAGTGTAGTCATAACGAGACTTTTGTAATATCATACTAACAATCATAACAATGCATTGACAGCATAATCATTATTGAAATACAACCTTAGTAACTGTTATTGTATATTTGAAAGCTGTACTAATGTATAAACAATTATATATGATATAGCTTATGCTATAATTACAAACGTTATGCTTTAATATTCTAAGACAAACTCAGATATGGTTTCACACTGCAATAAATTTGACACAAAAGAAATACAATAACAACTAACAAATTATGGCTTCACAGTTACTAACATATCACTAGTAGTAGAACAATTTTACAATTATTTCACGGATATAACCTGACTAATACACATCATGTCCCCTACATTTGTGCATTCAACATACTACCCTTGCATGGGTGTAACTACGTTAACTATACTATGGCATACATGTGAAAGTTATACTAGTCCCAGTATAGATAATAATGGTCATAGGTGAAGTTGACACAGCATCAGGCTTTATATTCAGCCCTCGGCATAGGAGAAGGCATCCTGCAAAGGTCCTAAGTGATACTGATTTTGCTGACGATATTGCTCTACTCTCTAACACAATCAACCAAGCCCAGGGGCTACTGTACAGAGTTGAATCAGCATGTAATTCAGTTGCCCTCAATCTCAACTCACCCAAAAACAAAGTATGTTGCATTCAGCATTGACAGCCCTCTTATCGAAACAATATCTGATCAGAGACAATCAGATGGAGGTGAGCCCAATTTGAATGCCTAACTTATCCAAAACTACTCGTCTGAATTTGGGATAACAGTTTCCAAACTTGAAAAAGTTTGCAGGACGGACACCAATGGAGAAGTATCATGAACGACTTTCATGGAATCCGTCCTCCGGATAAATAGATGACATGATAAACTAAACATTAAATTGTACTTGTAAATACACCACAAACACAACTTCCTTAACAATCACAACATATGTACTGTTGGTGTCAACAGGATTGTCAAGATTGCCAAATTTAGGTCCTACTACAGCAATACTGTGGTCATTGCTGCACCATAATTGTCTTTAATTAAGTTTGAAGGGTGACGTAATCAGACATGGGGGTCAATTCTGAATTGAATTAGAATTGATCAAACAATTGTGTTAATTGTAATTGAATTGATAAAAATCAAAACAGATTGAATGGGAATTGAAGTCTGCAAAGTTCAACGCTCTCTGGCTGTTACCAGGTATAATAACAGTTGGAATAAGATGCAAATACATTTTTTGTAAGCTTGCGGTGATGTGTGTAATATAACATTGACCCCAGGTCTGGATGTAGTGTCAGTGTTGTCCTCAAACTAAATGTGTTGCAGTTATAACTGTTCCCTCCTCCTATGTTGCCTCTGGTGTCTTCCACCGTATCGGTGTGCAGCAAATTGTTTCAGGGTGCACTCAACATCTCTGTTGTTTGCATCCCGAGTGCAGTCCGGGGTTCCGACGCACTGCACCTGTTGAAAATGTTAACATATTTGAAATATCTACAATTTTAAATGCAAATGCAGAGTAAAATGGTGAACAAAACTATGCATCCAACAATAGTGTATCTCAGTTCAATGTGGGGTATATATTACATTTCA